>JAJQOW010000488.1:67500-108239 GCA_037975125.1 Latrodectus hesperus
GGAAATTACTTTAATATTGAAGAAATTTGTTAGAAGTGTGCCTCATATTTCAGCCAATTATTTGCTGGTTGATTGGATTTTATGGCACAAGTTCCAAAATAGGATAAACTGTGCTAAATGTTAAATTTTCACACGGTAATTTATTTATTCTATTCTTTTCTCGTCCAAGTGCAAGCAATGCTTAAAACTGAGTAAAACAAAACACTTTTTCGCATAATTAAAATTAAAAAATAATAACAATGTATAAAAATAATATGTATTATCTCTCTTAAAAATATAAAATAGAAATTAAATAAACTAAATATGATTTATGAAATCTATTGCCCTTAAAACGATAAAAAAATTTCTGTGGGGTAACTACCTTAAAAAATCAGGCTAAAATGAAATACCAGTGTAAAAAAAGAGTAAACGATGATTGTGAAAATCGCGACATGAAATTGAAATATGATGATTAGAATGAGATACATCATATGTTTCATAAATCTGATTCAGTTCAATCAAAAACAGATGTTTATATACAAAGCGTATGTGTCCAATACGAAGGCTAACAGCACTTCGTAAAGGTAAAATTTTCGATAGAATTATGTATGGAAAAATAGTATAGAATGTATTAGCGACCTGCATATTCCCCGATTCCTGCCACAGAGAGAAAATAAACGCTTTTGTACCGTTCCTCCCATCAGAGAGCGGAATCAGTGGTAAAATTGGATTCGGTGAAGCTGTCAGTTAAGTAATATAAAGAACATTTGATAGTCCATTATATTCACATACTGCCTGACATGATAGATAGCCATGGCTTCAGCGGTAACTACAGAACAGGATGAATGAAGGTTGTTGCTGAAAGTTATCTACAACCAACCTTCTGTCAAATTATTTTAAAATCGTCTGTGAATATTTATGTGTATGAATCCTAGTGACAGTGATGTGACAAATAGAGCTGTTGAAAAACAATAGAATTGAGTCCAATTTTCTATACAAGCAAAATTTAATGAAAGTAATTGTTGGATGAGAAAATAGATTAGTTGACTCAGTTACATAGTTCGAACATGACATAGGTCGGAAATTCATAAATAAGTTTTGGCTCTTGTGAGAAAAGTTGAGATGTCCATTGAACGAGCATCATAGTATTTTAAGCGAGGCAGTAAATGATAACTCATTTGTGTTTCTTTGAAACTTTTCTACTACTAATGGTACTAAATTATTTTTCAAGAAATATTAAATAAGTATTTTTAATTAAAGTAGAATTACATTTAACAGGAAATTTCTTATGATGTTTGTAGAAATGACGGCTAAATAAATATTTAAATGATTTTCTCTCTTCAATTAAAAAAGTAACCAAAAACACTGTTGAAAATTTTTTTAAATAATTTTGAAATTGAATTATATTAACATAGGATTTTTCATATTAAAAACTTATAAAATTGCTTAAAAAATTCAAATATAGATTTAGTTTATTAAAAAGAATGATTTTATAATGATAATTCTAAGTAATATTGGGTTACTTCTCTTTACATAGAGTAAAATTATAATTTCAAATAGCAAAAGCTTCAAGATCCAAAAGAAATAATGTTAAATTTACATTTCGCAATAGTCATTTTTCCGTTTAAGTAAGAAAGAATAAAAATGAATCTTAAAATAATTTATATATATATATATATATATATATATATATATATATATATATATATATATATATATATATATATATATATATATATAAAAATAAATATATATATATATATATATATATATATATATATATATATATATATATATATATATATATATATATAATATATATATATATATATATATATATATATATATATATATATATATATATATATATATATATATATATATATATATATATATATATATATATATATATATATATATACATATATATATATATATATATATTATTGGAATATAAAAATTTTCCCATAACAATATTATGAAATATGTTACAGAACAAAATTTGAAATGAAATAATCTTTTCAAAACAAGAAACCAACATTTCTAAATTTGCATTTATTAGCGTAAATAATAAGAACTTGTTTTTTATGAAAACAGTTCCTTTGAAGTTGTAAATAAAAATATCTTCTGTCACTTTACTGTATATTCAGAATAAAATTGCTTAAAACCCTAGAAATATATGTCTTCAAACATACACTGCATGCCTTCAACATATATACATGTCTACATGTATACATTCATCATACATACATACATACATACATGTCTTTAAACTTCATGACTTCTTCTATAAACTTCAGAGATGCTTTAAATATGTACTGACTTTCAAATTATGATTGAATATTTTTTCAAGCTATACTTGTCAAATATATTATACTTTCAAAATAAATCATTGATTAAAAATAACACTTTATTTGCTTGTTTTTTGAAAAATTGGACAAAATAAAATCAAAATTGTTAATTTTAAAATATGGGAGAAATATATGGTTGACAGTTACTTATCTATTTATAATTTAGTGACAATTATTAAAGTTTTACTTTTTATTGTAATTTTTCTATGGTATTTTCGTATGCTATAATAAATTAGAAAATTTATAAATATTATACGTGTCAGTGATTATAATAAAAAATTTTAATGAATATTTTTTAATTTTACTTTAAAATATCATAACTTTAATGTAAACCAGAACAAGCATTGAAGAATAATAAATTACTAGATTTAACAAAATTAATTTAATAATGTATACAACTAAAAATCATGATTTTAAAAGTGAAACAAATTATAAAAGTCATGATGTGTGTTCATATATTGTGTTGTGACCAACATCATAAAAAATCTATGTACACTGCTGCCCACCGTAAATGCAACAACCTAAAAGAAGCATCCAAATAACATGAAATTTACAACATGTATTAAATTAACGAAGGTGAGATATGCAAATGATTACAATTTCAGCGCAATGGCACATCACGTGCACGCCTGTGGCACCACTTCAAAGCGCTATTTAAGGCTTGGAGATTTCGACGATTTCAAGTTCTGCAATTGTATTTTTTTCCAATTAAAAAAAAGATTACTTATACCCCGTAGAAAACAGCGATCATTTTTGATCAAGTACCCAAGTTCCACAGAGGAAGGATAGTGGTCTACCCATATTGTGGATTATCTTTCAGAGAAATCGGTAGTCTTGTTGGACGAAACCAAACAACTGTAATGCGGATATGTGATCGTTGGATGCAGGAGGGTACCATGGACCGACGCGTATTCATTCGCATCCACCTCAGTGCACTTCTCCACTTGGTGGCAGGCAAATTGTGGCATGGCAGTGACAAATCTCTCAGCCATATCACGAACCACAGCACAACACATTCAGTTTGTAACGCATCATCTAGTGTATGCTCGTACCATTAGACGCTGTTTACAGCAGAGTGATCTGTTCTCAAGACGCCTACTGTTTCGTCAACCCTTGACGCAAAACCACAGATGTCTCTGACGTCAATGGTGCGATGAAAGAAGTATGTGGACAGCAGAATGGAATGAAATTGTCTTTACTGATGAATCACGCTTCAGTCTGGAATATCACGATGGTCACATTCGAGTCTAGAGACATCGTGAAGAGAGGATGCTGAACAGCTGCGTTATGCACCCCCACACTGGTCCTGCACCGGGTATTATTTCATAGGGTGGTATTAGATATTACTCTCATACTCTTCTAGTAAGTATTGCCGGTACTTTAAGCAGCCAGCGCTATATCTCCGAAGTGTAGGAGCCATTTGTCCTTCTTTGCTTTCAGGGCTTGCCCACAGCCATATATCTAAAGGATAATATGCGACCACACGTAGTACGCATGTTCAAAGGTCCTTCATCAATCACCAGATTGAATTGCTTCCCTGACCAGCTCACTCTCCGGATCTTTCGCCAATAGAAAACATGTGGCCCATGGTTGCTCAACGATTGACGCAGATTACATGCCACGCTGCCACACCAGATCAACTTTGGCAATGTGTGGAAGCTGCTTCGTCTGCTGTACCACAAGAAAACACCGAAAGTCTCTTTGAATCAATGTCAAGGCTTGTGGAAGCTGCGATCTCCAACAATGGTGGCTACTGATTTATGCAGGAACCACACTTCACAGAAGTCTATAAATTCAAATTTGATACTTGATCAACATGTTATCGACAAAATAAATTTTGTTGTGATATCTCTTGCCTTTCTACGTGTTGCAATTTGGGTGGCCCGCAGTGTAGAATTAAATATATCACAAATCATTAACTTTCATTACCATTATTCTTTATTGTTTTGTATGTAAGCAAATTATGCTTTTCTTAAGTGTTACATTCTCGTATGCAAGTTATCTCTTATGTAGTGTAACTGTTGTTTTGGTAGACTTCGCGCGCGGGCATGGCATGTTGATTTCCGTTAAAAAGAATAATACTCTTTCAAGCAAATTGAATACGCAGTTAATCTTTGTTTAAAAAAATGTTTAAATGACAGCTTATCTTGCTCAACCAATTCCAAAAATGTGTGATGCTTCTGACAATTTGGAGCTTCTATCCGATAATAAATGCATCGATAATTCTGAACTTCTCTGATTTTTCTATCGTATAATAAGTTTAATAGAAATAAATGTAGTATTTTTGATAGAAAACCTTTAGCTATTCCCTCAGATATTAAGTATTTTCTTCATTTGTTGAAATTATTAAATTTCATCATTCTTATTTCACTATTGCTAAGTCACTAAGTTTGAGGAAATCGCAAAAACTCAAACCAAATGCAGAGCTGAAGCAAATTATAGTTATCAATTTTACCATTTAACTTCAAAACTATTTATACTTAATAATAAAAATTTCCTTTAATATCACACTTCAACCAATATTATCCGTCTTATCATTCTGAAGTATTTTTGTATAAATGTCTTTAATTCTATTCATAGTTTTACTCACACTGATATAAGAATACACTGTGAGGTTAATTATTAATTACTTTATCTGAACTGATGTGAAAAGGATATTGCTAGATTCATAATAGAATGTAAGAAAGTAAAAGTAACTTGTCATACTTTTATTCCCCAGTTTAAGAATTCAAAGTTCATATTCGAACTAAAAAAGTTCTGAAGACTAATCATAGAAATTAGAACATTAAATATTTTATGACGAAAACTGACTTCGTTATGAAATATCGAGGATAAATACAAGGCTAACAAGACCTCATTTAGGGAAAAGAAAGTAATTTAAATCTGCTTTAAAAACTTTAAAATTTGATCATTTTTAAGGCTTTGAGCCATTTTTGAATTTGTTTAATATATTGAAATGACATAACAGCTAACCAATTCTATACTGATGTGCTGAAAATTTGAATTGTGTTCAAATTTAGCCTTTAGAATTAATTTCCAATGATTTATGTCTGATATAGGTCACAAGAATAAAATTTCGTGGCATCAGCAATTTTCGTTGATATTATCGACTAAATGCCAAAGATGTTTCGTAGATGCAGTATCGAAGATTCGATTACATTAAATGGTTTTATTAGGTTGGTGCGTATGAAATGTCGGATTCTCTTTACATGCGGACGTTTTCCTCCCTGTTTTCGTTATACTTTTGTATTTGGCATAACCTCATTCATACTCGTATTGTCCATTGCCAGAGACTCATTTCAGCAAAATAGGTTTTCTCGAAGGTCTTCCCTTTTTTATTTCTTTTGAGTTTATTGCCGATATGAATTCTGCCGACATTCGCGTCATTTTCTTATATGAGTACAAACTTGGTAATAGTACTGCAAAAGCTGCACGCAACATAAACCAAGCGTTTGGGGAGAATACGGTAAACGATCGGAAAGTGCAGCGTTGGTTCGAAAAATTTCGGACTGGCGATTTTTTACTGCAAAATGAGCCGCGTGGAAGACCCAAAACGTCTGTGAAGAATGATGACCTGAAGGCTCTAGTGGAAGCGGATCCAGTCGTATCCACGAGGGAACTTGCTATCAGGATGAAAGTTGACCATACAACGATATTGAGACAACTTTCTGAGATTGGCAAGGTTAAGAAGATGGACAAGTGGGTACCGCAAGCACTGACAGAGCGAAATAAGCTGGATCGGTTAAACGTATGCTCATCATTGCAGCATTCACCATATTCACCGGATCTCTCGCCGACCGATTTTCATTTTTTCAAGCATTTAGAGCTGTTTTTAAGGGGCAAACACTATGAAAATGAAGACAGTCTAAAAAACTCGATATCAGAGTTTATTAATTCTAAAGACCAAAATTTTTTTAAGACAGGCATCTACGCTTTAAAATCTCGTTGGGAGAAGTGTATTGAAGCGAATGGAGCATACTTTGATTGAATAAACAGCTTTTGAAGAAAGATATGCAGTTTTATACAATCACTTAAGAATCCGACATTTCATACGCACCAACCTAATATATTTGTTCCAAAGATACAAATTGAAGTTACTTGAAACAACCGAGGAAAAGAGTTACATATTTTAAAATTAACTTGATAAGCCCATTTTTTATTTGAAGCTGCTTACATTTACAGTAGATTTCAACAATTATAGTTTAGAAGCACGTGTCAATAAGTTCAGGATATTTAAAAAGTAATAAAGACATCAACACTTTATGATTGATTTAAGCAATGAATACGATTAATAATGATGAAATATTATTTTAAAGAGAATTTAATAGGAAACGTCAAAATATTCAACATTTTACGTGATGTTTTGAGCCATAAAAATTATTAAAATTGCATCAAATAAGATTCATTTTTTGGATGTGTTAAAAAAAATAAGTAGTGAGAAAGTTTTATCAGGAAATTTTACTCAACTTTAGGAATGATCTAAACTTAAAACTGAAAACCTAACATTAATTAGCTTCTGATATTTCTGTAAATTGATTATTCTGATATTAAGCCCTTGAGTTAAAAAATTTCTATGTATTAAGTTAAAATATTTCAAGCATCTTAACACATTAAAAACATTCAGTCAGATAACTGAGATTCCAATTTTACTATAGATCTGTTTAGATATTTAATCATTTGTAAATGACACCGTAAAATATACATAATTCACTTAATACTAATACAACACTTTATCAGAATATTGGAAACAACTGATTATTTGCATATAATATAACTTTAAAAGAAAAAAGTTTTAAATCCATCATTGCTGTAATTTTATAAAAATCTGCCATAATGCAGTTTAAGCAATTGCATATATTTGCTCGTTTCTTTATTTCTACTTTAATATATTATTATTTATGCAATAAAACATTGTTTAAAATAAAATACATAAAAATGTTACAGATGCAAATTAATTGATTTACATTTGAGTTAGTACTGTTGATAATTTCTCTAATAAAATTAAATTTGAAATATTGGAAAGTTACAGTTACATAAATCATATGAATATGAATAAAATTCTAATACTATTTGTCCAGCGAATTTTTGTCCTGGCTTGATGTAAGAACAGCAGCTTAGGATGTGATAAAACTTGGGCTAAGATATTGATCTCTGACTAATTTAAAAGCTGTTTTAAATCGAAAACTTGAGTACAGGCCTTATAATTAATTAAAGACACAATTAACTCCCTGTCAAGTAGCCTATCTTGGAAAATAATTAATTTAAACACTGCAATATTACCCAATTCCGAAACTCTTTTCATTTCAAGATAAGACTGTGATTTTCTTTTTTCCCTTTATAAAATTGTCACCCATGTGCAACTACATAGGAAGAAAAAAAAGCATTTATGGTAACATATCTCTCCTTTTTAGACACTTCCGCAGAATAATGTTTCTTAAAATATGATATTAATATTATTAAAAGATTTTAAAATAATTTTAATTTTCTATTATTTTTCGAATTTGGAAGTATTGCTTTGCCTCAAGCAGACAATTTTTTTTTCCTGTTCCAATAATGCAGCTCAGAAAACTGCATTGAGCTCAGATGAAATGAATCCAGACTTCGATATATAATTATTTCGTAAATAGAAATTTTTTGCGCTTAATAATTTCGATTTATTTTTAGTTAAGCTAGCTTTGTGCAAAAAAAAACGGACTCTTCATTTCGCAATGCAAAACTGCGCTTTGTTCGAAGTAAATCTTTAATTAAATTACTTCTCAAATCATGATTTTTTCCCGAAAATCTATGCATAAGAATTCAATTTTAAGTCTAGGCCTACTATTTAATCTCTAATATATTTGACTAAATTGTGCAAATTTCATATGTCACTAATTATTAAGCTTTTAGAGAAAATTTTACATAATTATTTGAAATGTTCAATTCAACTGAGTACATCAATTACTGTGTTCTTTCTTTTTATTTTGTAAAAATGTATTCGAGTGTACATTTAAAAATGCAAATAAAAATGGTAGCCAATCAGATATGGTTAATATCAGGCACCCTACTGATGTTTACTTGCTGGAATTTGGGAATCTAAAAGATGGAATTATTAAAGTTTAACGGAACAAATAAAACTATGAAAAAACCTTATCATATACAGGAAAAGTATAAAATAGTTAGTCTTCAGTAAAATAGCATCTATTAAAACATCAAACAAATAGAACAAAAACTCCTTGGAAAACTTTTTAATTAAAATGATGTTTAAATTACTGAAATCTGAGAAGTAAAATGATATTTTAGTAATTCAAATTGCCCTTTTCTCATAAATTCTTATCTTTATCAAGATTTTAAAGTCATTTATCTTGATCTAGCTTTAATTATGCTTCAAGCATAATATAATTACAATATTAAGCATATGCACAAGATTCTGAAATAAATATCTGTGCTTTTTGTCTTCTATACTTTTTAAGTTTATGCACATTATTTAAAAGTCTCAAACAAATATTGCAAATACGTTCAGTGTTTGGCTAAATAAACGTTAGTAAAATATAAAATTTGAAATACAATAGATGAAGGTACGTCTAATAATTTTTTCACCCTCGAAAATTAAAATAAGGTATAAATGAATTTATAAATGGTGTTATGCGCCAACTACACCTTAAAACTATTTAACGTCAATTTTTTTTAATATTCTTAATATTATGTTTTAAAAATTGAACAAAAAAAAAATACAGAAAAGCAAATTTCCATGCCGAAATTTTCAAAAACATCCTATACGTACTTTTATATTAAAGCATAATATTATTTAAACGATTATTTTTTTATATATTTAAACTTAATACTTTTATTATGTTCAAATGTATTATAACAACTGTATATGTTGGACAGAACCATATTGTAATTTTTTTAATATTTTGTTTAATGTAAATATTATATTTGCATATGTATTATGTGTACAATATTTTTAAATAAATTGTTATTCCTTTAATAAATAACTTTTTAAATTCAGTTATTAATTCTAAAAGATAAAATAAAATTATTCTCATATTAACTCACACGTGCTTGAAAAACGAGTACAGTAACTCAATATCGTGTAGGACCTTCACCAGTGCCCAGAAATGCTCCAACTCGTAATACAGAATCGATTAATATCTGAATGTAAATTAGAAGCAATTTATACCATAAATCCGCGAGCGATATTTATAAATCCTTAGGAATGAGAGGTGGTAGAGCTCTTATCTGAATGGCACATTGAAAGGCATCCGAAATATAGTCAATAATGTACAAGTCTGAGAAATAAGGTTGCAAATGGAATTTCTCTAAAATCAGAAGAATAATTTTGAAGACACTCGAACATTTTTTATATAAAAAGTTAAAAATTATTTCCAAATTTTTTATCAATATGATTTTATCTCATTTCTACAACACTCATTTCATGGCCTTTTTCTGATTACATAATTAGAAATAATTTATATTTAGATAAATTTTACTTCTAAACGGTGATTATAGAAAATAATTTTATAAATATTATGTATTCATATTTTATATAGGCTTAATTTATTTCACTTATATACAAAATTTGAAAAGATATTCTTCTTTCAAAGAAAATTTAAATATTTTCTTATTATGAAAAAAATTCCTATTTTTCCTATTTAAAATTTATAATTAAAGTTTAAGTAGATAAAAAAACATAAAACTTTATAAGCCTTTTTCATATTTTTAATAAAATTTCAAATCTAAAAAATGTATAAATTTTTCTATATTTAAAATTTTAAATATTAAAAATGTTTTAATACTATAAAACTGTAATCATATTTGAAATTTCATTTATAAGTAATATTCTGATTTGTTTGCTTAGATTTGTTTTTATGTATTTCTGGATATTAACATTATTTTATATTGAACATATGCTTAACTGTTATTTTAAAATCTTAATCTAGATATGTTTTTGTACATAACATTAAGGAAATGACATTAAGAATGAATAATATTTTTAATATTTTTAAAAATATCATTGGCATACATTTTAATTTCCTTTAAAGCTTACATTTTTTCTGGAGTCAAATACTTAACTGATATCAATCTCTTTCTATATGGTCATTATGACATAAGCCAAATGTATATTTAAATATCCGAAATATTTCCTTCAAAGACTATTCTTATAAAGAATGGGTAATTTCAAAAGTCTTATTTTCCATATGATAACTGTTTGATCATTCTTTTGTCTTTTTCGCATACGATATTCCTTATAAAAATATCATTAATCGAATATAATTACCTACTTACTTAAATTGCTTCGTATTTTGTAAAGTGTAAATATTACACAATTATAAATAATATCATTCTAAAAATGAAAAACACAAATTTTAAATAAAATTTTTGATGTTAATTATTTCAAAAAATTTCGATTATTACTTTTTATTTTTTAATAATTTTTTCTTTCATTTTGAAATTTTATCATCAATTTAATAACATCATATACCTTTTTTTACCAATTTTAAAATACGCTGGTTAGAAAAAGTTAGCTAATAAGCTAGTTATATTTATCTGTTAAAAAAAGTTTATTTTCACAGATAATTTTTTTATTCATTAATTTTATTTACTAAGCCAAAGTTCTTTTGAAGACAAAATAAAATGTTTAACTTCAGTTTCTTTATATATTTTTGGATTTAAGTTATGCGTAAAGTAAATATTTTTTTATCTGACACTTTTCTTATTCATTTTTTACCATTTCTTTGTCATGTGTTCGTAAAAACGAACTCCGTTTAAATACAAATTTTGTGCAAAGAATAATAGAAATAATGCATTACTATTCAACATTACAGTTTTATTTTATTGAATTTAATGTAGGTATTTATTAACTAAAGCTTAAAAAATAAAAAAGCATTTGTTTGCTGAATATTTAGTTTTACTGTAAGTACTTATGCACACACGAGTCTAAATTTTTCAGACATATTTTAAAAAATAAAATATTCTATTTAATAGCTCTTCTACAAATTTTAGGAACCCTGAAACATTAGCAAAAATTTTTCTTAATTGAAATCAAGATCAATAAACACTCACTATTTTAATTACTAGCTAATTATCTTAGTGTTTATTCTAGTTTCTACACAACCATGAAATAACTTAAATTCTTATTTTCTCATGAATATTGCGTGACATTTAATACCGATGTAAGAAAGTTAATTTATGATTATGGAAATAATCCTAAAATATACTTCGCAGATTTTATATATAATTGATGTTAGTATTGTTTATTTAAGAATAAGTGAGTTTCTTCAATAATTAACAACAAAGTCAGCATTTAATTATTTTATTAGCGAATCAGCTTCATAACATAATTAACTTTAATGTATTATTTTGTATGGGGCCATTCCTTTCTTAAACATATTCAGTGGTTTTTACTTACAATTTCTATGCACAGAAATAAATGACCCTTTCTAATAAAAGAACAGTCGAATTGAAATATTTGAATGAGTGAATTTAATCTATCTATTATATACATGATAATATTAATTATTTTTTACCTCCACTAGAAAATAAAACATACATTGCAGATAATACTAAATATAAATTGATCAGAAATACATTTAAATTACATAAATGAAGATGTGGGAATATTCTTGAGCCTGTAAATTATGTATGTATACCAAATTTAGAAACTTTTAATGAGTTCAAAACAATGTTATGAGGTTGATTTTATATGTTCTTGAACCATTGGGACAATAATTCTCTTTTTAGTACTGAAAGTGTTAACTACTGTTGAATTCATAAACAAGACATGGTAGAAAAATTCCATTGAAAGCATCAAATGTTACACTTAAAAATAGCTCAAACAAAATCCGTAAAATAAATGAAGTTGTTTCTACACCAATAGCACAAAAGCTAGTCATGGAAGAATATTTTCAGTGAAAATATCTGATGTTCTATTTATAAATGTCGTGAGTAAAATCTTTACAATGAACAAAGCTATTTACGTAGGAAGAAGTAAAAGAAGCATCTGTACCTAAGTATTTTACTGACGATTTGAGTAGATAATGAATATTTTCCAATAAATGAACTGTTTTACAATAAGGATAAACATAATTTATGGATTGGAATTTAAAAGTATTGAAAGAGAAAAATAAGAGTTCTGTTATGGTTGTATGAACAATGATAAAACATACTGATATTAAATAACTGGAAATATAATCACTTTATTTAGGTATCTTTTAATTTGTGATTTAATCTTATACGAAACTTCCAAATTTCTAAAACTTTTCAATTTTAAAGAAATTTAAAGGTTCAAAACATGTATGCATTATTTTAAGATCAGTAATGTCATGCAAACTATATTATATTCAAACACTGAATGACATCAGAGAAAACTTCCAAATTGTTCAAATTTGTTGTTGTCACGTACGACACTTGGACAAGCCAAGCTCTCGCTATGCCTTAGCTATGCGAATTTAAGTCAGTAGGGTGCAACTTTCGTTTAATCAGAGCACCACGAAGGTGAAAGTACAACTTTGCCCTTTTTAAATCCTCTGATAGATGGCGCCACCAGAGGGTCCACTCTCTCAATTTTGACATTGATCTGAAGGGGGGAATTTTCTCCAGACCATTACACCCATGGTAACTGCTCAACGACCGACCACAGGACTTTCGATTCCACAGATTTAACAAGCTCGTATATCGAATGTACTCGGCATTCAAAATCGAGTATAGAGAATGAGTACTTGGCATTGAAATCTTCGGGCGGAAATCCGAAGCCCTAACCACTAGGCTACCATGTCACTTCAAATTTATTCTTGTATATTAATTCACTGGAAATTTTGAACTTTGCATAAAATTTTTGAGTGCTTTAAAAATTATAAAAGATTACTTTTTTAAAATTATTTGATGAAAGAAGATAATTTACTCTATTTGCATAGAAAATTTTATAAAATAATTTTTATCTATAAAAATAATGCTCATAATATTTATATGCATTTTTATATATGAAAACACATTAGTCGTATATAAATTAAACAATATTTGTAGCATTTTGATTAAATTTCCACAGTAAATATCTTCTAAAATCCCTTGATTAAGAATTTATTTTATTAAAAATATTTTAAATCATTAATCACAAAGACTGCGAAGTCAAAAATTTATATTTTATTCAAAGGAGCCTCATAAATATCTCTCATTTTCAGTTAAGGATATTACAATTTTATAAATATTAAATGCTTTATAATACTTTAGAATGTTTGATATTAGAAATAATTTTACCCATATATTTTTATAAAATTTAAACTAAATCTTTCTAAGAGTGAGCAATTTACTTTATTAATTTATAATTTGATTTTTACGAGAACATGTAATTTCATTAAATGCACTTTTCAAAAAAAACAACGCAATTTATTTCAATGACATTACCATGAAGTTCTAACTCTGAGAACTTAATCTTTAAGAACACTAGTATAGTTTATTGATTTTATAATATATTTTCTAGAATAGATAATTGAGTGATTCACATTACTCAACAAACAATGTTAAAAAAAATGTGTTTTACAACTCGATAAATGACGTTAAGAAATGGTAAAACGAATTTCTGAAAAACTTTTGAAGTTAAATATCTCAGCAAGTATCTAAAAAGGGTAGGAAATAACTTTAAGGCTTCCCATATTTTTAAATAAAATATAAAAGAATTAAAACATTTGCTTACTTTGAAATATTAAAAAAAATTCGGAGATGCTTTCAAAACAATTTTTATTTCCTTTTATAAAATTCACAGTGGATAACTTAACGGCTTAAGGCTATTCAGTTGATGCAAATTAAATAGATAGATATTAAAGCAATTTAATATCTATCGAGTGAATTTGCATTCTCGGAGATCTTTTCACAAAAAGTAGGCCCTATTAATGTACCACAAGGGATGGAACTCAAAACCCTCCCAAGTAACGACCCTGACACTCACGCATGCAGAAAACAGAAAGGCAACAGCCACTTCTTAGTTCAGAGTGACTCGGATTGAATCTGGGACATTTGCAGAGAAGAGTGTTTGCTATCATGCTATTTGGACAGATATAGTTGAAAACTAGTCTTTGATTTTGAAATGTATTGAAAAGTGCTTTATTCGAATGTTTTATAAAAAAAAGTGGCCAATCAAATCTCATTCGATATAAAGACTTTAAATAAAAAATTATGAAAAACCAATAAAGTTTTTGAAAAAAATCAGTATATAAGAATTTTTTTTAAAAAATATTAACATTGTTTTTTGGCTAAACTCCCCTCTAATGTGTTCAATCTTGAAACTTGAAATTTTCTTGAAAAAGTTTTGAAAAAAATCTCCGTAATTCTGATATAGAAATTTCGAGAAAAATGTAAGCCAAGAATTAATTAATATATATGATCACAAATTAAAAAAAAACACCGAGTTTATAGTTCTTGTAAAAAATAGCTTCCTAAAAATATGTACCTTAACTTCTTGCTAATTCAAAAGATCATATTTTCCAATAATTTAAATTTTGTGAGCATTCTGGCATGTTCAAATTTGATTTGTCAGGATCATAATATAGTGTGGTGAAGTGTGTGGTAAATGTGTTGTTTTGTTTAATACACACTAATGCTATCCTGCTTACGAAATTATTCAATGCAGATCTAAAATTTATAGATTCTGAATTAAAACAAGCATAAAATATTGTGTAAAAAGCAGAAATAGAAAAATAATTAAGGAATAATTTTAAATATTAAAATTATAGTTAGTAATGGTTACATTTAGCTTATCAAACTGCGTATTGAACAATAATACGTAAATGAAAGATCGTCAGAAATTGGAAAACCAAAATTGCATGATAGCAAACCAGTATCCCTCATAGTAATAAACAGCCCGACATTAAAATTTCAAAACTAAGAAGGAGTAGAAAGAAAATTATGCAAATTTCAAGGTAGACGCACCTTACCGAATTATGCAAATGATGCGAAATATGCCACTCTCCAGCGCACATAGCAGAAAATATAAGTTGAGGAATCGACAGAGTGGGCACTATTTCCATCGTTATTGCTGCTTGGAAAATAATTGTTGACAAATTACTCTTGTCGCAAAGGACACCTGTAATTGCAGAGAATGCTAGCCCATCGTCGATGGTGTCAGTTCAAGCAGACAGGTGACTTTACGAGGGACATGGTGATCGGACTGAAAAGGCCAGGTTGGTCCATACAGAAAATTAAAGCTGACAGACACCTAGACGCGTCCGCAGTGTACATGCTGTGGTGAAGATGGTTGTAACTAGGAACTGTGGTTTATAGGGTGCCGATTGTAGGGTACCGGTAATGACATCAGCACGAGAGGATTGACGCTTCCGAGGGGAATCGGTGGTAATCCCTTTATTACGTCCTCTGTTTCTTCAGTGATAAGTAACCATGTAAGCGTGTGGCGTCGAAATAGAGAATGATCCATTCTTGCGGCAGTTGCGAAACCCACCTCGCGACAACGCGGTGTCATGGTTTGGGGCCACATTGTGTACATTCTAGTCATCTTTAGTTCGTATTCATGGCACTATGACAGCCCAACGTTACGTGAATAATTTGTTTTGGACGGCCACTATCCCCTACATTTACGGGTTGCCCAATGCCCTTTATTAGCAGGATGACGCCCGTCAGATCATTTCTCGCCTCAGCCAACATGCTCTGTAATGTGTACAGCTGGTTCCCCTGGTCACCAAGCTTGCCGGATCTCATACTAATCAAACACGTTTAGGATATAATTGAACTCCAATTGTAGACCCTGCCACTGCATCCTTCAAAAGACGCACTTTAGCAAATGGTTTACAAACATGGAGAACAATTCCTCATAACACCTTCCGTACGATCATTGACTCTGTGCTTAGACGTGTTGCTTCGTGTATGATAGTCCACATAGACATACGCAATGGAACACCTGGTCTGCACCTTAGGTTATCAGGTTATGATAGTTCACAATGGTCCTTCAGCCTACTGATGCTATTCTCACTCTGTATTATATAGGGTGGCGCGCGGCAGACGGATGGATTTGAAAAGGCCATTGCTCGCTTCCTAACCGTTGGCGCTGCTCGAAGAAGGTGTGGTTCGAAAGAGCGAGATCGGAAATTTGTCTCCATATCAAGGTCAGTTCACAAGATGAAATGGTCTGTAGCGCAGCGTAAATTTTGCGTGGAAGCATATTTTTCAAACGGCCGTTCGATTGTCCCAGCGCGCTTTCCGTTCGGAATTCCACATCGCCCCTCGCGGTCGAGTTCCCAATCGGAATAGAATTCTTGCGTGGGTGAAAGCCTTTAGGGACACAGGAAATGTGTTCTCTATAAGAAGGGACCCTAGGAGAACTGTCTCAACCCCGGAAAACATCGAGAGAGTTAGAACTGCGGTTGAGCAGTCTCCTAGGCGTTCACTTCGTAAACAGGCTGGCACTCTTGGAATTTCAAGACGTTCCCTTCAAAGAATCGTCAAAGGACACCTCCATTTACACCCCTATAAGATGGTTGTTGCTCAAGAGTTAAAACCACTGGATTATGACGAACGTCAACGCAGTAGCAAAAACATGCTTGCTGCGTTGCCTCCAGACTCTGTTGTTTTCTTCTCTGACGAGGCACATTGTCACCTCAGCGGTTGTGTAAACAAACAGAACATGCGCTACTGGAGTGAGACAAACCCTATGGAGCTCCACCAGAGGCCCCTACATTCTTACAGAATCACAGTTTGGTGTGCTTTGTCGAGGGTGGGGATCATCGGACCCTACTTTTTTGAAGAAAATGATTGAGCGGCAACTGTGACTTCTGTACGTTACCTCAATATGATCCAGACATTTTTCTTGCCTAAACTGGAGCAGATGAACCTGGATGACACCTAGTTTCAGCAGGATGGGGCCACGGCCCATACGGCAAGAGTTTGTATGGCTTTGCGTGACCGATTCCCTGGGCGCCTCATCTCCAAGCGAGGCAATTTGCAGTGGCCAGCGCGGTCTCCAGATTTGGCCCCCTGTGATTTTTTCTTGTGGGGGCTACCTAAAATCCCTTGCCTACAACGACCGTCCTAGGACCCTGGAAGTCCTTAAAGGCAACATTCAGGCAAGCATCCAACAGATTCCTGTAGAAATGCTGGAAAGAGTCCATGAAAATTTCAGGAAAAGGCTTAGGCAATGTGTGGAGTGTGAGGGCCACCATTTGGGCCATATTTTATTCAAAACTGTCTAAACTCTAATTTCCCTTGTCAGTGTATAAGAGCAAAATTAAAAATATCGTTGTTCTTTAATATTTTGTGTTTTATTGACTTTTGATATTCATCCGTCTGCCGTGCGCCACCTTTACATATCATTTCGAAATACAGATCACTTACTGTTCGTTGCTGCCGCTCTCTGTTCGCAGAGTTTTGTCACTATCTGAAAATTCTTTCTTGGCGTTGCATTTTCAATGTTGGACAATGTATAATGAAGAAATGATTTATTCAATCTCGAATCACTCGATGATTCTCGGAAACACAAAGTGTAAGGGCCTCTAGAAATTTAGATTTTTAAGCATAAAGAATACTAATATTATCCTAATATCATAAAATTAGTAACTATTTAAGATCATGGGCTCCATGTTGTTTTAAATAACACATGACTGCATTAATATCTTTCATTGAAAGTAAACTTCAAATTTTTCGCTGTAATCTTTCATACATTGTTAGACTTCCTCTAATTTACGTACTACAAGTCTTATATTTTACGTATATATACATACAATAAATATAAAAAGAAATTGTTTCTTAAGTACCTTACAATAACTTAATTAGCTGTTTAAATGAATTTTTCCTCATTGCAATGAATACAAATTTTACTCATTGCGTCAAAAATGATACTACAAATTTTAAAATATAAAGAAACTAAAGGACATGTTTCGTAAATTTAAAAAATAAGAAAAATTTTAAAAATATTTATATAGAACACTTGTTTAGATATCAGACTGTTAAAGCCACTGAAACACTAAGCCTCTCGTGATAATGGACAATTTGTTTATTCGATTTAGTCAGATTTCATTCTAAATATTGACAAGAGTTTATTTTTGTATCATTTTTATATCCTCTTTGAACTTACTTGTGCAATTATATATATTTAAATAAAATAGTTGAATAGAAGTCCAAACTGAATGGTTTTATCTAAATTGACAAATGCATTTTTTCCCATAAAGAGTCAAAAGTAGGCCATCAGAACCCCTCCAATTAACAATGGCCCCAAAAAACTGCAAATATCTAAGACAAGGAATTCATCAGATGTTCAGCAGCACTCTCCTCGCCATTCAAACTAATATTTAAAAAAGAAAAACTTTTCTAATTAGGAACATTAATAAATAGGTAATAACAATGTAATGCAATGCAAATTATTTTGATTCATCTACAAACTATCCCTAATTTAACATTATACTTAGATTGATAAAATAATTTGTAAAGGTTTGAGATATTAGCAAGTATTTCTGCATTATTTCAATAGTGAAGGAAGTTTCTACTTTGTAATCCCTGACATTTATAAACTAAACATGAAACATAATAAAAAATAGAAATCTGGATCACTTTTACAGAAATTGAATCCTTGTATCTTTATGAAATAATAATCTGAACTCTTAAACAAAGTAGTCTCTAAAAATACGTGTTCTGTCAGTTATAAAATTAATTTTTTTCATGGAATTCATTTTTAACTAATTTTTCACTCAGAATATTTCTCCTGAAAGCATTAGATAAAGTAGCATAGACAACTGAGGTATTTTACCATATAGAATCTGGAAATCAAAATGCCAGTCTTAATTATTACACTAGAAGGCACTTTCGTAAACAAAACATTTACAACAGAGCAACAATTCTCAAATCACTTTTCATTAACATTAATGCCAAAGATCGTGTACAGTGACATCACTCATAAAATCTGGTCCATTGATAAGTGGAAGAAAATAATATGATCTGACGAATCCTCTTGCAAGCTTCCCACTACCAGTTGCGAGGCACGTTTGGAAAACACCTGCACAAGCTTATGATCATGATTGTCTCTTTCCAACAGTCAAGAATGAAGATGGATCTGTCATGATATTCGACATCCTTCTCGTGGTTTTCTGCTAGAACTATCTCTGGGTAGAGATATCGAAAAATATTAGGTTCATCCAATTATACATTGCTTACTGCAGAAAATGCGATTTTCCAGGATGAAAATACGCCGATTCACGCTGGGAACATATCCAATCATAGTTTGATGAACACAATGATTAAATTAAATATCCGTCTTGGCTTGCACAGTCACTCGACCTCAGTATAATTGAACCTTTATGGTTTATTGAACATTCACTATGCAATCAATATCCTCCCCACAAGCATTTCTTCCAAAACGTTCTCAATATTTCCATGAAGAATGTTCAATATTTTTCAAAATACCATTCAGCAACTGTATAAACAAATTCCTAGGGGAATACAAGTTGAATTAGATGTTAAAGTGGTCTTACAGCATACTGATAAAGGATTCTTTCCAAATTTAAGGCTTTCCAAAATTATGGTAAAAAAATATCTGTTTTTTTTAATATTATAATATATTTCTAAAGGCACTTTTACTTATTATATTGATTATATATTGTTATATTAAAATTATTAAGATATGAAAATAAGAAGTGGAATGTCAGATTTGAAACTTTTAGACATTATAAAAATGAAGCATTTAAGCCAGAAAATTTAACAAAGAAAAGCTATTGCTCTCACAGCTTCCAGGAGCTGATTCTATAAGAAATTTACGTTATGACATTAAATAAGAAATTTACGTAATGAGTAATAATAAGTAAATAAAGCATTAATTAAAAGTCTACATTAACTAAGACTGTAATAAAAAGATTAACATATTTATATAGTTTTTACCGCTGTCAATTAAGAAATTACAATTTATAAGAATGCTAGTTAAAAAAATTACATTTGATAGGATTAGTATAATTTAAAATAAAATTAATACAGATTTATATATAAATAAAAAATTTAAAAGTCTAGAACTATAAATAAAAAACAACAAAATTCAAGTATTTAAATATTCGCAAAATTTCATAAAAGTTTTATATGATTATTTCAGAATTTGAAATCTCTTATCACTAATAAAATAATTTTAAAGAATTCGTATAAAAATTAAACTATCCCATTTTTAACTCACTTCCTGCGATTATTCTGGGGTAATTCCAGTATGTTTCTTAAATATTCTTTGTAAGATTGACTTGAAATAACATTGTTTCATTAATCTCATGAATTATCTGAAGGAATCAGTTAAAAGAACCAGATAGGAGAAACACAAAAATTAAGAAACAAATCAGGATAAAAAATGGAGGGTATTAGTTTCTGAAAGATATTTAAAGAACCAGCTATAGATAAAGTATAAAAAAGAACTAATGATATTTAGTGTTGGGAATGCTATTAATAAAACCGATACTTCTGTCTTCCCTTGTAAAGACGAAAATAACTTAGAATTATTGTCTGGAACTGTTTGTTCAGCCAACTTCTTCCATTGCGAATCAAGCAATGGAGAAAAGCCAGTGTCTTTATTTATTACTATCCAAAATTTCTTTCCTTCAGACAATTTGGAATTGAATTCTTATGCTTTTTATTTGATAGCTGATTAATCTCGTACTAAGAATGAATTCAGTGACTAAGTGAATAGGAATTTTGTTTTATATTTTCAGGGATGGCTTTCAGAAGCCTCGTGTGTACCGTTTAATCTTCGCATTAGTAAAAGCTTCCAAGTTTAACAAAAAGAGAAAAAATGCTTGATTTCATATCAAACTGTCAGCTAACGTAATAGTACATAAGAAACAGAATTTATTTCTATGACTATCTGACTCTGAGATATTAACAGTAAAAGAGTTTCATATTTTTTCATGTATTTGTGTTTTCATTTCTTAATGGAAGAGAAAATGAAAAGAGAATTTTATATATATATCAAATTTTTGTGTACATGATTTGGTCCTCAAAAGTTGAAGTTCAAGCTCTTTGTTATTTTTATTGATAAAATAATTTTTTTAATTGAGTTATATATTTCTGACTACGAATTTCCGACCATTACTTACAAATTATTATTTATATTACCAATGTCCCATTTTTTATAATATAGTAATGACAGAAATATAATCGATTACATGAAAATATATATGTAGCCTTATTATTAATAAAACCGTTGCTTTTTAATCACCAGAGCATTTAATACTCAACCCTATCAATGACTTGTAAAGGTTTGTGCATATTCTTTTGTTAGATCTAATATCGCACCATTAGCATTATATTGTAGTTTTTAATGTGATGCTAAATCAAGTATCAATCATAAGTGTCTCGTTACTGTAGAGCAAAATTAAATATGTTTAGAGATTTCATTTGATATAAATATGTCACCATATAATGAAAAATCTAGATATGCCTTATTGACTTTTAAATTTTTATTTTTATCTTTATTTGTAGGAACTACACATTAATTAATACAGTTCTTTTGACCACAGAAAATGTTTTTAGTAGAGTATTTGAAAAAACTGAACATGAATTAGCCCCGTGTGGTGACCGGGGGGTAAGAATCGTCCTAACGTACCTATGCGTGTCGTAAAAGGCAACTAAAATGGACCCAGTCCCTGGGGGTATAACCAGGTTGGGTGTGGGGTTAACAACCCTACCCCGGAAAAACTCAACTGTTCAGAAATCCAACGAAAGAATTATTTGGCCTCCTCATTTTGGTAAACGACTTGGAAACCGTTTGAGGACTTTGCTCTTTGGAACATGGAATGTGAGATCACTGTACTACAGTATAGGACTTTAATCTCTCATAGAAGAATTTGACAATTACAATATTGAGATATTACAATATTCAGAGATAGAATCTATCTCTTCACAGAATTCCTCCAGGAGTTAATTTTGCTTTTCCTAACAAGTTTATTATAATTAGTGAGGGCCGTTTTATAGTTCTCCCATTCACCATTTTTCTTTGCTTTATTAAAAGTTTCCTAACATTTGCCTTTTCGGCTGCTAGAGAGTCATTCCACCAAGGACATTAGAGTATAGCTCTCCTAGTGCGAATAGGGCAATTGTTATGATAAGAATCTAGAATACTACTGTGCAGAAGGTCTGCTGTATTTTCTAGATCGTAGTTGTCTCTAATAGGTCTATTCCCGATCTCAACCAACCCAGTCAAATCCTACTGGAATTTCTTTCATTCCGTCCTAACTGGATCTCTAAACACGCGATCCAGACACACATTAGAGTGAATTTCAAAATGGATGTTTTGATGGTCTGAGCCAGAAGGTCTGCCATCTACTTTCCAATTTTTGATATCTTTGCTAACTAGCGTTGTCGCTATAGTAAAGTTGATTACTTCAGATCGATTGGAATTAATGAAAGTTGGTTCGTTACCCTCATTTAGAATATCTAACCTATAGTTTAGAATGAATTCTAAAAGGCACTCACCTCTTTTATTTGTGTTATATATATATATATATATATATATATGTAACAATTGTTATGAGTATTATTGTAAACATTATGCAAGTATTAAATGTAGAATAAAATATTTCCTTAAGGTCCCAAATACTAACAAATAAGGTGTTTGCAAGTCTTATTCGATTTTTAAATATTTCGTAACATTTTAATGAGTTAATGAGTAATCAGCATCACTTCACACATTTTGCTTTCAAATGTCTTTTACTTTCAAATGTATTTAAGTATCTAATTTTAAAAACCTACACTTTTATTGAAATTTGCTGTTCTATTAATATAAGCTCTCGATCTTCTGCGTATATTTGCTAAGCAAATCAGAAGAGTGTTCTTGTAAATTTCTTATTCGAAGTTGAGTGGAATGATTGCTCATTACATGTTTCGTAATGAAAAACCAGCTATACATTACCCATAATTCTGTTTGGGGTTTTAAAGTTAAAACATCCTTCTTGCTCTTCCCAATCCTGAAGTATTTTCTTAAAAAAAGTGATTCATGAGCAAATAATTGACCTATAAAAGCGATTTGTGATGATTTCGGTAACAATGACTTAAGATAATTCATTGGCTAAGATAATTCATTACTCACTTTGGAATATCAAAAATTCTCTCTAAAGAATTATTAAAACTCTGATTATTGCAAAAGTATTTCTTTAGTTACAGAGGTGTTTTGTAATAAATAGTACTTTAAAGAATTTGTTAACAGTTAACTTGGAAAAAATTCAATAATGAATAATGTTTTTCTATAATATTAGAAGAGGAGTAAATTTCATATTTACAGCACACACGCACTAGAGAAACAGAGCATTATAACCAATCACTTCGTTTAACATTGTGTTAACTGAAATTACATGTAAAGTATGTGATCTACATGAAAAGTATGCAGACTTCTCCAGAAAATGGGAAGCATCGTTTCCGGGATTACATGCGTATGTCAAGGAAAGACTTGCTAAGAAAGTAATTTGTAATATCTCCAAATGAGCATCACTCTCCAATATTCTCGAGTAGTCATTCAGAATAATTTTTACAAGTGAAAGAATGAGTGTGAGACTAGTAGCACACAGCCGTGTTAGAATTTATTGGATTTTTCATAACACAGGAAAGTGTTGCCTATTCTGTTTGCTAATAAAAAATCAGTGACAGACCCTCATAAACACCTGCATCATATTCTTAAAAATCATATTCTTAAAAATCTGAATCATATTCTTAAAAATATTTTGACATGAGTCTGCATTGTATTTGGTCTTCAAATGAGCCATCATTTTTGTCATCTGTCTTGTTTGCTTACCCGTATTCCTAATGGCATTGCAAATAAAGAGTTACAGAAAACATCGGTTTCAAGTGCATCCGCTGTCTCATTTCCATTCTCCTGAATACCCGATGGAGTTCAATACAGGCGTATAGATTTTTTCAGACCAATCTCACAGATAAGCCATAAAATAACATGGTATGGGACATCATATATTTTAGACCAGATTTTAAAATACTGAATAGAGCACTTTTGCTATTAGAAAGAATCCAAATGTTATTTTTGTCAGTGGTTAGGCCATAATCAAAAGTTTCGCCAATAGCCATGTTTTCAGATCTAAAAACTGAGCCGGACTTCTGATGCTAAATCTGCTTTCCTCTTCATCATTTTCCTTTATATTGATAACGAATACACCACTCCCGACTTTACCGTCTACAAATTCGCTGCCATCTGTGTAGATGACCAAGGCCTCGGAATGATTATAATTGAGAACCTCTAGTGCTAACTGTTTTAAAAGGTTCGGGTGGTCCACTTGTTTTCTATGATGAGACATCAGATTCTCACCAAAACTATTATTCACAAGAGACTCTATTGGAGGCGAACCACTAACAGTAGTCGTAGTGACAACTTTAAAATCAATAACATCTTCTTTCCATAAATATGCAAGTGGGGTCTCTCTCTTCATAGTTTGGTTATTCCTTCAATTTAAAATATAGTTGAAAATCCTGTTAAAGTTTCCAAGACTTACCAGTTTATTAAAATATCTAAAATAACTTATCCTAAATTTCGTGGTCAGAGGTATAATGTCAGCCTCATATAGGACCATTTCACTAGGGCAATTGTTCATTTACTTTGTGATTATTTTTGCTGCACTAAGTCAAACTCTATATAAAATCCTTAAAATAGAGACAGAAGCTGCTTGGAATATCTGGTAACCATACTGAAGGATAGGAGGAAGAAGAAAACAATATGCATATTTGAGAGTAGAAGCATCAGCTTTTCAGTGTCTACCCGAAATATATATCAAAATCTGTAATCTTTTCTAGCCTTAGCTGCAATTTTCTCTATATATTTTCTACAATTTATTCCAGAATAAAACCCAAGTAAACTCGATATTTGTTACTCTTGTAAATTATATAATACAAGTAATCCCAAAGAAACACAAAGTCAATCTCTTTTCGTCTGTAAAGCTGTAGTCTTTTAAGACGTCCCCAAATTTTACACCAATCATCTACTGCGCTGCCTTCTGATTGGTGGTTGTGTTCAAGCTGTCCAAAATCTATAAATAAACCATTTTCTGTTCTCTTAGTTTAGTATATGTATAATTTCTTTCTTTGTAACTTGCTTCATTAAAAATTCTTTTTGCGATTCATGGACTCTTGTTCGTTTAACGAATTTCAACAGTCACTATCTTGCATTTACCCAGCAAAAGAAAATTTTAGGACAAAAATTGTAAAGGTGTATGTTTATTGTAAAGAAACTACTAACTGACTTGGAAGTATTTAAGTTTAACTTGTGAAAGTCCGCGAAATCTTGAACTGCCCCCCAAAGATCTATTTAGGAGTGATTCCAGCGGAAGGAGTACTAAGTCCATTGATATTACCCTGAATGATTTGGAGATTTTTGATGGATCTTTTATTATCATGGTGAGACTATTGCTTATTTTTTGGACGGGACACCCTGCCTAAATCCCGAACGCATTCCGGATTATTCTGCGAGACGAACGATTTGGTTGGAGAATCACTATTAGACTGGTTCATTTGGATTATGGTAGTTTACAGTTTCCTTTTGGATAGGAACCTCAAAGGCAGACAAACTTCATCTGTGATATCACTTGCAGCCATTCATTGAGCAAAAAGGAAATGTCTTCCTGCCTGGGTGAACCTACTAGGAAAAAAACTCTCCGGACGTACTTCGCACATTCCATGCAAGGACACCCTCTCCAGTTTGAGGCTGACTATAGGACTTGATGGGGAGATCAGATTTCTAATATCAATTTCATTATTCTTGCAACACGATACAAAATTGTTTTACAGACAGTCTCAGAATAAATTTCTCTAAAAGAAGTTTATCTTCAATTCTATGAAGATTATGGGAAATTCGTTTCTAATAATATTTTCACACAAGTGTTCTGATATTGCCCGCTAAGCATCAAAATTCTACTTTTGACGAAATTGCACTTTGCAAACAGCTTTTTTGATATCAATGTTTTTTTTTCTTTTTATTATTCAAGATGCAGTTTCATCTGAATTCTTTTAATGTACGATTTATATGCACATAAAAAGATTGCAACATACTTGTCTTGTCACCAAAATAATCTCTATAGTTACAGTTTCCTTCTTTCATTATTTGTTTAATTCCATCGCCTGCGTTCTCGTGAAAATTATCCAAAAGAATCAATAATTTTGAGCCAAGATCTTTTGACTACTTATTCACACACTTAAAATTTAATGTAAGACCACTTGGAATTTTTCGTAAATGTGCTACATTTTTATTATTATCAAGATATTTTTTACTTTAATTTCGTTTCGAAAGTTATAATGTTGCGTATATACGACAAATATTACAATAAAAAATTTTTATAGACTATTATCTTTTTACCTTTTTAATTGAAAAGTTTGATTTTTACTATTTTATAAATATTATAAATATTTAAGAACTAATTAAATTCATTGAAATAAATTTCTTCTGGAACATTCCATTCGTATTTACAAGAATATATGACAGTTACTTACAAGCAACATATAATTTGTAAATAAAATAAGAAAAAAATATAATGTTTACAATATAAATAAAAAAATATGAAGAGAATAATTTTCTAAATTGTAATAAATTTGAGTTGTATGTGTGTTAGTGACACCAGTTCGTAAAACTGTTAAATAACAAGCCAAATATTCAAATAGTTATTGTGCTAATAATTAACAAACATTACTTATAATACCGAAAATTATATTTTTAAAAATAATAAAGGCAAGGTAAAATTTATAAATAACAGTAACAGAATATTGCTTAGTTCAGTTTTAAATACAAATTTTAATAATTAAATAATTGCATGTTACTTCAAAGAAGTTTAAAAATTAAGAAAACTACACTTTAATTAAAAAATTTCATTTAATATTTTGATTTTGAAATTAATTACTTTTAAGATATTTTATTTAAAATGAAAAACTCAAGAGACTCAATATTAGAATAGAACTTCTCCATCGCAAACATGTCTCTCAGAATATCTTACATTTGTACGAGAAAGATATAAATTTTCATTCAGCTATCTCCTCCTCAGAATACATTTTGGTTGTAGTAAGTTTTGCTCACAGATAGTAATGCCCATTTCTTGAAATACACCACGAAGGAAATCTCGATTTACAAAAGGAGTCAAAAATAAGAAAAGAAAATCCGAGAAAAGAGAACAATAAAAAATAAATAAGCGTGCCTCTCAAACATCATAAGGAGGTGTTTTTCCCGTTCACGAGAGTGCGGAAATGCCTTTCGACATTGAAGCAGAGTTGCATTTCTCTTTCTGCTTCTTTAGCTTTGAGCCATGACACAGAATATAGAATAGGGCTAAAAAATGATGCGAAACAGGAATAGATAGAAGAGAAAAAAGTAGAATATGTCTCTTTGTAGCTTCTGGTTACGAAGACATACTGTTAAAAGAAATGTGCACGTACTTATGTGAAAAGTTCTCTTTTTATAATCTAGAATTTTTCTCAAATGAAAATTCAATATAATTCCTGGATAAATTTTATATTTATCTTTGTTTTATTTCTAAAATAATAGCTGACTGCATGTCTATAATAATATCAGTTATAAAAAACAAAGTTCATTTAGTAGTATAATAAATGATTGAATTAATTTCAATGATTCGAGGATAAAAAGCTTAAGCAAGTATAAAATTGTATAAAGGTATATTTTATTAATATTCTCTCCTTTTTATTTTAAACGTATTCTGTTATTAACAATATGAATTTGTGAGTGTGGGTTCGTGCGTATGCTCGTGTGAGTGCCGGAGCATGATAAGAATAGAAATTTAAGCTAAAATAGTTTATATAATTATCTTCTTTACGTATAAAAAAATTCTTTCATGATACAGAATTTTCATTATTTTATCTGAAGCTTTATTTATTATTGCCTAATTATTATTTATATTTTAACTCTACAGAAGGTATTAACACATTTTTAGAACGATTTCGATAAAGAATTTAAAAAAAGTAAAAGTTTTAGAATAAAACTTTTTGGCTACAACTTATTATTTGAAATGAGAAATATCGTCTGCTACTTTTAAATTTATTCTTTTTTAAAATATCGCATGTAAGCAAACTGGTGATTGAAAGATATGTTTTTGCACTTTCCGAAGAGAAATATTCTTATTCCAGAGTTCAAAAACGTTGTGAAATGCATGGTATTGAAATTTCTAAATGCAAAATAAGCAATATTATTAATCGGACAGATTAAAGGTACGTAAAGGTACGTATTGTTTCAAATGTTTGTAAAGTGAAATCGCTGGTAACAAAAGAAAATCCGCAAACACCGGTATCAATTGCAAAGTCTTTAGATACATCTGTAGCAACAATAAATAAAATAATAAACCAAGATTTACAACATAAAAAAGCTGAAAAACATAATGTTCACCATCTTTTTCCGAGGCATGTAGCTCAATGCAAAACATTTTGTAAAATCCTGTATGAAAACCATTTAGCAGGAGATAAATGGAAATACACTGTGACCTTTGGTGAAGGATGGGTTTACCTAAATAACTGCAGCAAAAAAAGGTCCATTTACCATAGAAAACGAGGAGAAAAAAATGTACAAACTTGTGCCGTCAATGTAAAGAAAGTTTCCGCAAGGGATATATGATTATCGCAGGTTTCTCCTACAATGGAAAATTAAAAATAAGAAGAGTGGAAAAAATGATAAAATCAACTCATCATACTATCAGGAGAAAGTTTTACGTGCAATATTTACAGACGAAATTCCACTCCTTTATCCCAATGACTTTCAAAGAGTGAAACTTCATCAAGACAAAGCTACAAGTCATACTTCAAAAACTACCATTGCTTTTCTTGAAAAAAATGAAGACTAATACATGTATTGCATATATAACTTTTCAACATATTCCTGCGAAGTCCCCTGGCGTTTCACCTATAGACTCTTGTGCCTTTGGTCTGTTATAAAGCGTTCTTTCTAAACACAAACCCACCACGATAGATGGACTCTGGTAAGTAGTGGCAGAGGAATGGAAAGCAATGCCACTGGAAATTTTACGAAAAGCTCTTCTATCATGAAAATGATGATGCAGACGTATAGTCCAGAAAAAAGGCTATCAGATCGAATATTTAAAAGAATAGTCTTTACATTTTTAAACATTAATTAAACGGCCCCGAAATCATTCTAAAAATGTGTTAATACCCTCTATCGTATTTTTGTTTTATTTAAATTGTGTTTCCATTATTTTTTAACAATATTTTATTTTATTTATTATAATTTTTACATAAACTTAGCTGCTTATAAACACTTAACTGACTACTCATAAAACCTACATTACTATGTTTAAAATTACTTTTACTATTTTAGCTATTCTAAGTGCACATATTCTAGTTTTAAATCATAAGAAATAATTATTGATTACGATTGCAAATACTTCGTCTGTGTTTAGGTTGCTTTATGGTGAAGCAAAGAACGTACAATTTTTGAGACATCAGAGTTGCACATAAATCACTTTATTAAAAGGTTTCTAGTTATTAAACGGCTTTGAATGTCTCACATTTTGAGATTTCGTCATAAAGCAAATAAATGCCTCTATATGTATTCGTGGAAGCCTATTTATATTACACCATAAAAAAATAAAAAATTAGATGAAGCTTGCTATTACGGTTGATATTAATTGACATTTATTTATTCCAAACATCGAACCATTTTACAGTGTTTTTTAAGTTACAGACATTTACTATCTACAAAACAATAAAATTCTGACTAGTGGTTTTTAACATCAATTGTAAGAGGAGTATAACTAAACGGATACATATAAAATTTGCCTTTAAGTACCTGACCAGTTTTTTACTTCAAAAATCCCTCGAAATTTCCATGAGCTATAAGAAATATAAATATTAATTTTCAAAAGCTGTTTTTGTCTTCAATTATAAACTAATATTTAACTAATTTACACTTTTCTTTTTAATGCTGTATTTCTCTGTTAGTTATAGATAAACATTCTTATCGAGTAAAAACGTTAAAGTTTCAATCTTTGCTTCTCATTACTTTCTTGACTTCATTTGAGTGAGTTTATACTTATTCTCTGGCTTAGAAGTGAAAAAATAGTACGTTGAGTGATCTATGATGCCATGTGATTTACAATGTTCAATCAACATGAAATGCCTTCAGAATTTAAACCCCTTACATAATGAACTTCTACCCTCTACTCCATTAGACGTGGTCATAAGTATGTTGGGGAGTTGAGAATTATGCAATATGTATAGACTACGAATTCATGTTGGATATTTCTTAACACATTCTTAACAACACGAATACAAATTGGAGCAGAATATAAAACATATAATTAAAAAAATAAGACTACATCTTGGATGTTTTGAACAATTTATATTAAGAATACCAACGAAAGAAGGGAGACATGTAGTATAAAATTTTATTACAGTTCTGTGCCCATAACGTTTTGATTTAGTGTGAAAATGATACCAAGAAGATCAAAACGAAGATGCAATCTTGGTTTCCCTACCTCAACAAATATATTTGAGTCAAAATAAATATTTATTCAAAATTGTTTATTTTCCTGCATAACAACAAAACTAACATTCATTCATAATCAACTCCTCTGTACTAATTTTGCAGAAATATTTAACTCTTAGCTCAGAAAAATACATATTGAGGTAAAACAAATCACAATATTGAATTGTGTGGTTAAGTGTTGTATTCAAAACCCTAGTTCTCTCCATTCTCTCCTTATTTTCATAACTTATCATCAGAGTGACATGAAGCACAACATGTTTTAAATGCAAATACCTAAATTACTGCACGTAAATCTGCATCCTTGGTTGGGTTTCATACTTTTATGGGAAAGAAAGTTATATTTGTAGTCTGTTTAAAAAGAAAATATATACTTGATGACATTATTAATTCAAAAAAGTATTTTGAGCAAGTTGCACTTTATCAGATGTTTTTATCTATTTGAAGAAGGAGCAATTTTCGTTGCTCGTGATTTTTAATAATATATGTATGTAGATCTTAATAAACACTCTAGTAATTAAAATTATAAAATTTTAAATTGTATTGTCATATGCATACACACACATATATACACAATCTTGATTATAAATTTCACATTCTTCTGTTTGTTTATTTATCGCAATGTTGGCCTGCAATATTAAATTACAGTAAAACGATGATTTAAACATTTTTGTAAATTATACTACAGAACATGATATTTTAAATAAATCTCAAAGAAAAAAAGCATGGAATTTGATTTCATTCAAAAACATTGATTTCATATTTTTAGTATAGCTAAGAAATTTTAAACCAAATGACAATTATCGTAATTGAAGCAATGAAATTTTGCTTGTTCTACCAGGGGACATTAGAGACAGTTGGAATTTAAAACTTCATGAAGTATCCACAAAAATATGTACATTAGGCAATTAAAAAGGAAATTAATTAATGATTATAAAATTTTCACAAAAATTTCATTTCAGCCTCACTAAATAGAAGATAAGAAAATAATACTTTATAATAGCTTGTTAATTCTGACAGAACAATTGAATTTTAATAAAAGAAGAATAGAAACGTTCGCAATTTCTGGTTTGCATATTACACTGCTGGCCTCCGTAAATGTAACACCCGTAAGGAAGCATGCAAATATCATGAAATTTACAACAGGCATTTGCGGAGGTAAGATGTGCAAGTGATTAGAATTTAAGAGCAGACGCACATCACGCGCGACTGTGGCGCAACATCAAAGCGTTATTTTAAGCCTTAGAGATTCTGACGATTTCAAGTTCGGCAATTGTGTTTTTCATGTATTTAAAAAAAAGATCAATTATGTTTTGTAGAAAACAGTGATCATTTTTTGATCAAGTATCCAGAGGAACAATAGTGGCCTATCGAGATTGTGAATTACCTATCAGGGAAATCGGTTGTCATGTTGGACGAAACTAAACAACTGTAATGCGGATATGTGATTGTTGGATGCAGGAGTATTCGATGGACCGACGTGATCGATCACATTCACCACAGTGCACCACTTCACGTGATGACAGGCAAATTGTGTGAATAGCAGCGACGGATAGCTCAGCCACATCACGAACCATAGCACAGAACATTCAGTGTGTAACGCCTCATCCAGTGTCGGCGTGTACCATCCGACACCTTTATAGCAGAGTAATCTGTCCGACAGACTTCCATTGCATCGTCTTCCCTTGACGAAGAACCACAGACGTCTCCACCGTCAATAGTCCGATGAAAGAAGGATGTGGCAGAATGGAAGGAAATTGTTTTTACTGATGAGTTACATTTCTGTCTCGCAACACCACGATGGTCTCATTTGAGTATCGAGACACCGTGGAGAGAGGATGCTGAACAGCTCCGTTATGCACTACCTCACTGGTCCACCACTGGGTATTATAGTATGAGGTGGTATTGGATATCACTCTCACACTCCTCTAGTATGCATTGCTGGTACCTTAAGCATCCAACGCTACAACCCCGAGTTGCTGGAGCCAGTTGTCCTTTTTTACCTTCAGTGCTTGCCAACTGCCTTATTTCAACAGGATAATACACAACCACAAGTGGCATGCATTGTTCAAAGTTTCTTCATCAATCACCAGATTGAAGCGCTTCCCTGGCCGGCTAGCTCTCTGGATCTTTCGTCGATATAAAACATATGGTCCATGATCGCTCAACGATTGACTCAGATTACATTCCCAACTGTCACACCAAAAGAACTTTAGCAACATGGTGAAGCTGCTTGGTCTGATGTACTCCAAGAACACATCCAAAGTCCATTTGAATCAATGCCAAGACTTATGGCAGCAGTGATCTCCAACAATGGCGGCTACTCTGGCTACCGATTTTGGCAAGAACAACACTTCACAGAAGTCTATAAATTTAATCATTTGATACTTAATCAACAGGTTATCTACAAAATAATTTTGCTATTATATCTCTTGTCTTTTTTGGTGTTGCGATTTGGGTTGCCAGGAGTGCTTTTAAAAATATTTAAAATATTGTCAAACAATTTAATCTAATTTATCAAATTTCTGTAATTAACATATTCATTTATAAAAAAATTACAGATTTGCAGTTTAAAGTTTGGTATAGTATTTTTTAAATAATATTTTATCCAAATTTTTTGCATATCAATCATAAATCTTCTATAAATCTTGTGCAGTTACTTGTCTAGTCATCACAATTTACATTCTTGTATATGGTGCTTACATAAAATAAGTATACAAATAATTAGCGAATTTAAAATCTGTAAATCTGAACACATAAGTCGCAAACTTAATGATATTATTTAAGGAGAAATTTTATTCCAGAGGTATGTTGACCACCTGAGTTAGAGATATTCAGGTGATTTGTCATATCTATAAAAATTATGTTTATTTTAAACATAATTTTTATAGATATGACAAATCACCTGTATATCTCTAACATGGCGTGGGCAACATATACCTTCGGAATTAAATTAAGTCATTTATTAATTCTCAATGAGTGGGAGACAGTTAAATGTGCTTTTATCAGTACATTTACTCAATTTGCTTTTGACTATTACTGATAGTGCGTGCAGCGCACTTTATCTCATGAAAATGCTGAATAGTTTATTTTCATGTCACTTCGAGGCTCATGCATAGTTCAAATTTGCATAATGCCAAAAGCTCTTGTATCAAATTACATATTATAGAAACAAATTATTGTCTTAAATCACTATATATATATACAGGGTGTCCAGAAAAGGACTCCCTGATTTCAAAATTAAATATCTCGAAAACAAAGATAGATAGAGGAATGCAGTAAAAGGTATATTTATTGTGAAAGCTGTAAGAATTTTATACAGCAATTTGAAATAATAGTTACAAAAGCTGCTAACAGATGGCGCTGTACAATGTACAGCTCAAATCAGCATACATAAATGAAATAATCATTTGAAAACATTCTTTGGAAAAAATCACATCACAATGTTTTCAACGCTAACCTCCTTTCACGCTTCAATAGTTGGGCTTCGGATCACTATTTACACTAAACATTACGTATAGCGATTACAGCGCCATCTATTTGTAAATTTTGTAACTATTATTTCAAACTGATGTATTATATTCTTACAGTTTTTACTATAAACATACCGTTTACTGCATTCCTCTATCGATCTTCGTTTTCGAGATATCTAATTTTGAAATCAGGGAGTCCTTTCTGGACACCCTGTATATATATATATATATATATACAGGGTGATTATAAAAAAACTTTGCCAACATCTGCACTTCTAGCGTCCATTCTATTTAACCGATCAAGATGATACTTCAAATATAGTTCTTTTGAGATATGCGCTCGAGATTCTGTGAATGGCAACACAGTGGCCCTCGCGATTATAGTTATAGTGACAGAAACTCGAAACTTTCAAATGGCTACGTCTACTTTTTACCATCGCAAAATGTTCAGCACATGCGAAAACCCTAAATAAAAATAATAAAATAGAAAACCCTAAAAACTGAAACGGTACCGATATGTCCGAAAACCGACGTGTTATACACATACAAACAGTTCTTCAAGGCGCACGGAGGAATAATGCATACGACAGAGACAAGACACTGCTCAATGAGGAGAACACATAGAGAAAAAAATCTTTATTAATTTCAAACATTTTCCACATGAGTGCCATCAAAGGCAATTACGCATTGCATGCGGGAGACGGTGGACAATGTCGCTGCACGCAACATGGCACGAGGGATGTTTCCAATCTCACGCCGTATAGAATCCTTTAAGTCCGACAATGTTTGAGGATTGCACAGATAAACTCTGGATTTGAGATAGCCCCAAAACCAGAAATCCATAGGCGTCAGATCTGGGGATCGCGCAGGCCACGGAAAAGGATAATAGCGTGAGATGATGCGATCACCAAAATGCTGATCCAGGAGCCTTTAACTGACCTCGCTATATGTGGAGGTGCGCCATCTTGCATCCAAACAATGTCATTGAGTGCATTCAGCCGACGCAACTCCGGTAAGACATAATTTTTCAGCATGGCTGCATACCGAGGGCCCGTTACAGAACATGTTGCAGGGCCAGTCGGGGTCGTTTCCTCAAAGAAGAACGGGCCCAGAACAAATGTAGCTGTAATGCCGCACCACGCAGTCACTTTGGCATCAAATAATGGTACTGGCGCCACAGCATGAGGATTCGTCTCTCCCCAGTGCACACAATTCTTTGTGTTAATGCTGCCATTTAAGGTGAAATGCGCCTCGTCCGTCCATAGTATGCGAAGTGGCCAGTCGTTATCCGCATCATATCGTAACAAAAATGCATTTGCGAAGTCCAGACGTTGTTGTGGGTCACCCGGCTCCAACATCTGGACGCGCTGGAACCGATAGGGAAACATGTGAAGTACCGAGCGCAAGAGCTTGCGGACCGTTGAGTTCGGAATATCCAACACGCGCGCTATGCCTCTTGCGATTTCTGTGTGTCCTGCAGTCACTGTATGGTGCACTTCCATGACAACGTCCTCAGAAGCAGTTGGCCGTCCGGAGCGCTGTTTGTCACAGGTGCAGCCTGTATCTTCGAATTTCCGCACTAAATCACGCAGAGCTTGCAGAGTACATGGGCCGCGTCGTTGTCGATGATTGCGGCGATACACACGCAAGGCTTCCACAGCGTTCATCCCATTTTGGTAATAGAGTTTGATCAATTCACCACGAACTTTCCTAGGAAGACTCATATCGTCGGCATGTGCGAGTTCTCTGAATGACGACTTCGCATACCCGCTTGGTATTTTATAGGTTTCCTACGCTGAATATCTGGCGACCGGCGTTCTGTGATTGGTTTCTTGACTCTGTCACATGCAAATTTATTGTGTGCGCCCAGATCGTGTTTTATTGGCCGGTTTTCAGAACTCTTTTTTGTGTTTGCAGAACACGTCCGTTTTTAGACATATCGGTACCGTTTCAACGCTTTGATAGTTATCGCATGTGCTGAACATTTCGTGATGTCAAGTAGACGTCGCCATTCGAAAATTTCGAGTTTCAGTCACTATAACTGTAACCGCGAGGGCCACTGTGTTGCCATTCACAGAATCTCGAGCGCATATGTCAAACGAACTATATTTGAAAGATCATCTTGATCGGTTAAATAGAATGGACGCTAGAAGTGCAGATGTTGGCAAAGTTTTTTTATAATCACCCTGTATATATATATATATATATATATATATATATATATATATATATATATATATATATATATATATATATATATATATATATATATATATATATATATATATATATATATATATATATATATGTATATGTATACATACATGCATATATACAGGGTGATTATAAAAAACTTTGCCAACATCTGCACTTCTAGCGTCCATTCTATTTAACCGATCAAGATGATATATCACATATAGTTCTTTTTGAGATATGTGCTCGAGATTCTGTGAATGGCAACACAGTGGCCCTCGCGGTTACAGTTATAGTGACAGAAACTCGAAATTTTCGAATGGCAACGTCTACTTTTTACCATCGCAAAATGTTCAGCACATGCGAAAACCCTAAATAGCGTTGAAACGGTACCGATATGTCTAAAAACGGACGTGTTCTTCAAACACAAAAAAGAGTTCTAAAAACCGGCCAATAAAACACGATCTGGGCGCACGCAATAAATTTGCATGTGACAGAGTCAAGAAACCAATCACAGAACGCCGGTCGCCAGATATTCAGCGTAGGAAACCTATAAAATACCAAGCGGGTATGCGAAGTCGTCATTCGGGAACTCGCACATGCCGACGATATGAGTCTTTCTAGGAAAGTTCGCGGTGAATTGATCAAACTCTATTACCAAAATGGGATGAACGCTGCGGAAGCCTTGCGTGTGTATTGCCGCAATCATCGACAACGAAGCGGCCCATGTACTCTGCAAGCTCTGCGTGATTTAGTGCGGAAATTCGAAGATACAGGCTGCACCTGTGACAAACAGCGCTCCGGACGGCCAACTGTTTCTGAGGACGTTGTCATGGAAGTGCACCATACAGTGACTGCAGGACACACAGAAACCGCAAGAGGCATAGCGCGCGTGTAGGATATTCCGAACTCAACGCTCGAACGCAAGCTCTTGCGAACAACGAACGAACGCAAGCTCTTGCGCTCGGTACTTCACATGTTTCCCTATCGGTTCCAGCGCGTCCAGATGTTGGAGCCGGGTGACCCACAACAACGTCTGGACTTCGCAAATGCATTTTTGTTACGATATGATACGGATAACGACTGGCCACTTCGCATACTATGGACGGACGAGGCGCATTTCACCTTAAATGGCAGCATTAAAACAAAGAATTGTGTGCACTGGGGAGAGACGAATCCTCATGCTGTGGCGCCAGTACCATTATTTGACGCCAAAGTGACTGCGTGGTGCGGCATTACAGCTACATTTGTTCTGGGCCCGTTCTTCTTTGAGGAAACGACCCCGACTGGCCCTGCAACATGTTCTGTAACGGGCCCTCGGTATGCAGCCATGCTGAAAAATTATGTCTTACCGGAGTTGCGTCGGCTGAATGCACTCAATGACATTGTTTGGATGCAAGATGGCGCACCTCCACACATAGCGAGGTCAGTTAAAGGCTCCTGGATCAGCATTTTGGTGATCGCATCATCTCACGCTATTATCCTTTTCCGTGGCCTGCGCGATCTCCAGATCTGACGCCTATGGATTTCTGGTTTTGGGGCTATCTCAAATCCAGAGTTTATCTGTGCAATCCTCAAACATTGTCGGACTTAAAGGATTCTATACGGCGTGAGATTGGAAATATCCCTCGTGCCATGTTGCGTGCAGCGACATTGCCCACCGTCTCCCGCATGCAATGCGTAATTACCTGTGATGGCACTCATGTGGAAAATGTTTGAAATTAATAAAGATTTTTTTCTCTATGTGTTCTCATCATTGAGCAGTGTCTTGTCTCTGTCGTATGCATTATTCCTCCGTGCGCCTTGAAGAACTGTTTGTATGTGTATAACACGTCGGTTTTCGGACATATCGGTACTGTTTCAACGCTAATTAGGGTTTTCGCATGTGCTGAACATTTTGCGATGATAAAAAGTTGGCGTTGCCATTCGAAAATTTCGAGTTTCTGTCACTATAATTGTAACCGCGAGGGCCACTGTGTTGCCATTCACAGAATCTCGAGCGCATATCTCAAAAGAACTATATTTGAAGTATCATCTTGATCGGTTAAATAGAATGGACGCTAGAAGTGCAGATGTTGGCAAAGTTTTTTTATAATCACCCTGTATATTTAAACATTGCTATTTTTATCTAGTCATTGAAGATAAAACAGTTATCAATTAGATTTTTTAATACATAACTATCAATTAATATTGCTTAAATGATTACAATAAATTTTCATAAACGTAATTAAACGTAATAAAAATCATAAACAAGAAGAGAAATGTTTTGAATTCATTGATACTAACATGTAACTAATGCTGGACGTAATATTAACATGATACTTTGCCATTTTTCAGAGCCAAAGGTATTCAACAAATAATATAACATTAAATCTTAATTCATTTATTTCCTTCTATTTTTAAATTTTATTCATTTCCATCATTATATATTTTTTTTATCTTAATAACTGGTTTTAAGTGAATTAAGGGCAATAAGTCTCTTTTCAAAGCTAACCTTTGTCAAATATAACATACTAAAGTACTCTGCTGAAATCAACTGTTATGTTAGTTGTAGACTAAAATTTGGAGATTAAATTGATTAATAATAATGGTCTCTCTCACAGCTAGAAATCTGCATAATTTTGAAATAAATTGGCGTTGTAATGATTATATTTCACAATGTGTAAAACGTAAAAAGTAAATTAACCCGAGACTAAAATTATGGATCCAAGGCTAAATTTTATATAGTATCTTAAATTTAAATATTTCATGTATTTTAAGGGCGAATATGATTTTTAGATATTAAAGTAATTGAATCCTTAGTTTTTTATTTTCACTTTTATTTTGTCAAAATGTACACTTAAAGTTTCGTATAAATTTAATGGTATATTTTTTTAAAATATGAAAATATACATACAGGATATTTGAAGCTCTGCGATTTTCTGTTACAAAATATTTTTTAAATAAAAATATTCTACAAAAATGAAAAAAATTGTAAAAATCAATTAGAAAATTAGCAGTGTGTGTAGGCACAAAGCATTTAGTAAATAAATTGTTAGTGATTTGCTTTAATTTTTTATCAGAGAAAAAATGAACACTTTTTTTTACAACTGCATTAAAAGTGATTAAAAAATTCACCTTTTTTTGTATATATTCTGTTGCAAAGAAACACATTGGCGAAACGTTGAAAAACAACAGTATAAAGTGAAATGTCGAAAACATTTCAACCAACAGAAAGGGACTACAACTTGGCAGAACAAAAGCTGGTCCACATATAAAGCTTTTAGAACTGCAGAATCATTTTTCTTCTCACCTTTATCATTCCTTAGCCAAGCGATCCACCCATAAGATGATTTCCTGGAAAAAGATCTGCAAACGCTTTTTTTTCTGGTGTAATCTTAAATCTCTTTCCAAAAAAATAGCAATCAATTTTGGAAAAAAGTAATTAAAATTTATTTTTTTCTTGCCAAAATTTTGCTGTATATTTGTATTCATTACACATTCAAACTGGAACAAAAGCTCAAAACATGAAATGTAATATATGTTAGGATACGAAAGATATTAATATGTCAAAACATGTAACAAATGATGAATCAATAACACCCATTCGGTTCAGCTGCTTTCAATATGCAAATCGGTAGATTGCTTATGAACGAGAAGATTGCACAACAATTTTTAACTACATATTTTCACTTGAAAAATGATTATTAGGTACTAACTCAAGAAACAAAAACCAATCTGAAAATATTCTGGAGTACGAGAGTGATATAACGTTGTTTTACCAAGAAAGAATTTCCTCAAATCAATACATTTCTATTCTGGTGATAAAGTTAATCCAATAAATAATCAATGTCTTCATTAGAACCACTTTGAATATTATAAAAAATTTCAGTGTTCTTAAGAACATAATACTTTAGGTATTTGATATTTTGTATATGATACTTTTTTAATGCATTCTTGTAATGAGATGTCATATAAATACAATATTTATTCTTAGAATGGATGAATGTGCACGTGATCACAACAATGATATCTGAATCACGTGGATCATATGCTCAGCAATATTTATTGTTGACTTTCATGATGCTGCATAAGAAAAAGGCATGTATTCAAGGGTGAAAATAAGGATGATACTGGTTGCAACAGCAGAATTAGGCCGTGATGAATCTTTGAGATGAATCACCTTTCTGTATATATAATCATATTGGAAGTGAAAAGTTGTCAAAAGTAGAGAACTTCATTGCCTTGCAATTTGTAGCAACATGTATGCCCAATATCTACTTTGATTGCATGATGGAATCATGAATACATATCGTGATCATATCTTGTTCAAATAATTTA
>JAJQOW010000489.1:0-108229 GCA_037975125.1 Latrodectus hesperus
TCCTTAAATAATAACTGTATTCAAATTCCATGGTGCTAAAATTTTGTATAAAATAGGTAAATAATGTTTCCCCTCATCATATTTTAGATTTCGGAACTATCATGTGATAACAATCTATATATATATATATATATATATATATATATATATATATATATATATATATATTTTAAAACTAAAATGATTTAGCATATCATGATTTGTTATTGACATATTTCTCTCTATTTCATTAATTTATTTCAAATTATTTCCTAATAAAGGAAATGAACACTGATTATTAGCAGATCAGGGGTAACTCAACCCCTGGTGGCTTGAATTCAAGCAGAAAGCAAATATGGTTTTAGTTGCTTTCTGCTTCTACTCAAATAACTACAAATAATAAATTATATTATAGCTGCTAATAATTTATATTATGTTTTATAATGTGTGTGAATATAAAAATTCATTAAATGGAATGTTTTTTTGTATTGTAAAAAAGTTAAATAAACTAAATAAAATTATCCACTGTTCATTTCTATTTTTTTATTTATACTTTTGTCATTAATTGCTAAAGTAAAGCTGAAATTTCTAATAACTTTTTTATTTAAAAGAATGCTACAACTTTTAATGATATTTAACAATTTAAAAGTCAATCAAAATATTGAATTAAAAATAATAAGAATATATGTTACATATTTATGACAAATGTTCTACTGTTGTTGTTTTTCTAAAATGTAGTATAATTTTAAGATACCCTAAAATACTCTTTAATGTTATTTTAAAGCCAATCAGAAAAATGTAAAATCAAAAGTACTGAATTAAAAGATAAATCTGAATTTTATTAGATTACATAGAAAATATAAAATGCTGTAGTACTTACTGTTTAATCCTTTACCTAAAATACAAAAATAAATATTTTATTTCTTTTCAAATAATTATCATTTGAATGAATATGTAAGAATGTTAAAAGCACAGAAGATTAAGGCATGAAATAATACTTTAACAAAAGCACACTTTATCAAAACACGAAAATGTGTAAAATTTTGTATTCTGAATGTATTATATGATAAATAGAATCATTTTATTTTGTAATAAATTAATTGCACCAGAAGAATTCTCCGTTCACAAATTTTTATTCAATGTATATAAATTTTCTGTATAATTCTGTGGCGTTAAGTAGTGAGACATCATGTTTCGTATAGAACTTTCACTGATCAATTGCAGGCAGTGTTGAATGAAAAATAGGTGTTGAGTTTCTTGTTTTCAACTTCCTGTTATGGGTGCTTAGATAAAAGTCTCATGTTCCTTGTGTCTCATGAACAAAATATTGTGTCTATGAAAACTCCTAAGAGACAAATATTACAATAATCATAAAAATCTTTGTTCCATACTTTAGCTGTTTGAATATTCATCTTTCCATCGGAGAAAAATTAATTTCCTACTGAATTTTTCTATTACAAAGTTAGAATACTTTTGCACCAAAAACATTTTATATCAGATGTTTGTTTTTATGCAAGATATTAAATAATTACGTGGGCGACTATTAATATCATTAACAATTCCGAAGAAATTTATAAAAATTGTTTTTAATATTTTTTAAAGTTTTCTTTCACAAAATATAGTTATAGAAGTTTATAATACTATAAAAATAAAACATTATAATTTATTTTTAATATATTTACAATTTTAAGATTCGTATTTTTCAAAAAACAATTTCAAAGGATTTTTCACTCTCGTGATAGAGTGAATTATTTGTTTATTTATTGTACTTGAAATACTTTTAACACGTCAGAAAGTTTTCTACATGCCTTTTTCTAAGTATATTCATGACACATTTAATGGATACGAGTTGAAAGTTTATGAGTGATACTTATATTATAATAAGTTTTATGTATGAAATTTATTTAGAATTATTCTTCAATCAGACTCATTATAACAAAGCACATGCTAACATTTTTTATATTTTTACCTATGGTAAGCTTTAATTTCTATGAGAAAATACTGATGTTTCTCTTCTTAATCCCTTTTATTTAATTTATTTGGTCTTAGTTAAAATTACGATAATCCTTTAAACATTGCTTTTTTTTTAAATATCAATACTTATAAAAGATAAGATATGATTTAAAAGTTTGTGCTTACAAGTCTTAACTCTAATTTTAATTGCTTAGTAGCAAACATAATCCTTAATTTTGTCTAGCATTAAATAAGATATATAGAATCTGCAGAACTTCAAATATTTATCTTTAGGAAATCAGATAAATGCGATATTTTTTATCTTCGATTATTCCCATTTTTGATAAAACCTTATTTCAATAAGATTATAAACTTTCCTCCCAAGGGAATAACATTTTCCCTTGCATGTACTTTGGGATCTCTTTAATTTTATTTGTGTATATTATTTAGACAATATCAATTTTAGTTTAAGTCTTTGTAATTCTTATTCTTGCAGAATTTTCAACAATGTTATGAAAAGTTTCAGTAATCATTTATAGAGCAGAAAATGAAAGATAAGAGTTCCAATCTACAGTTCACATTTGATCTTATTCAAAATATTTTGCTTTATCATTTTCTGAATAGTATTTTATTATAAGAAATGAACATATCATTAACAAGTAAAGAATGCATTGTTAGCTTGAATATTTTTCTGTAAAAACTATATATATATATGAATTTCAAATCCTTACTTATGCCATCTGTTTATAATTATTTGCGGTATTGTTCATTAAATCAATAAAATCTTAAATTTTCTTATAGTTATATTTTTAGAAAAAATTTAATACATTTAATAGATTATTTAAATTTATATTTCATACATTTTTACTTTTTTAAAAATTACATATGAATAAATATTTTTGTCATTGTTATTGGTTATTTTTTCTAAGAATACGAGTGCATGTAAAACTGATTATGCTATGAAAGACAGTGAAAATATTTCTTTAATTCATACATCAGATATATATTTAAGAATATTTTTAAATATAAATTATTATTTTTAACTGAATTGCCAATTTCTAATGCAATATTGAGATCATATTATACATCTGATAAATTTGAATTTAAAATGCCGCATGTAGATTTTTTAAGAAATGTTACTTACCAAGATTTAAACCTATAAATAAGCCAAAAATTAGTTACACTATTTATTATGCAATTATAAGAATAAACTGTAAAATAATCCTTACATTCTATTAAATTCATAATTATTTTATTTATTACGATCAAATTCATAAATATTATATTTTCATTATGTAACTGTTGTATATTTAATAAAATTACGATAAACTAATTGTTCTACATTTTTATGTATTTCAAAATAGTATAAAAAATAAGAAATTATCTAATTTGAAATAAAATAATACTCTAACTACTCAACTTATTTTTAATTAAAATTTTCTATTTATACATTTCAAAGCACATTGAAAAAATCAATTGGTTTTGTTCCTTAACTTATTAATGCTGAGAAGATAGAATCATCAATTCGTTTTCGCATTAATATATTCCTTTTTAATTTAAATATCAAATGTATAGCACATTTTAATGAAATTAAACAATATTTATTTTGAATTATATTTGAACGATTGTTGACAAAACTGCGTTTGAATGAATTTAATATTTAAATGTATTTTGTTGGGTAGTTTTAAAATTCTTAGTTAAAGTTTCACTTGAAATTTGAAAATAATTTCAAAACATATAATTAATTTCATTCAGAACAATTATACTATTGCTAACGTAAATTTAATGCCAAAATTTCTTTTTAATAATTTTAAGTATTTATAAAACGTGTTAAGAGGAACAACCTTAATATACTATGCTGAAGTCTTCTATTAAATATTTAGTTTTGGCTGCTAGCGTAAAACAAATTCAATTAAAAAAAGCTTAGATATTTTAAAACATTGTTGGAAGTAAAATTTCCACAATAATTTTTAATATTTTTCACTTTTACATTAAATATTTAGGTTATATTTTTAATTAAATAACGTTTGTAAAAAAAGTTGTGTAATTCTCATTATAATCTCAGAACAGATGTTTGACTGCAAAGACTGTGTTCATATAATAAGCTACAGTCTGATGAAGAAAGTTGTCCCTCTTATTATCGAAATCGAATAGATCGACACAAAAATCAAACCAACATAAAAAAAGAAGAGAGGTATACTGAAAACAGTGACTTAATAAATATGTTGAACCAATAATATGTTTCATCTCTCTATTATTGATATCTATTCACATAAGCGATGACAAATAAAAACTTTCCAATGTAATAAAAACTTTTTCTCATGAATTTAATGTTAGCATTCCTAAATCCAACCAAGCTTGATTAGCTATGAGATTAAATGTTTTTAGTTTATTTGTAAACTTAAATTCTGTTTATATAAATGTCTACTGAAGAGATTCACATAGCAATTGAAATTTCAACAAAGAACTCGTAGTTATTGGTTAATAATTGCGGAACAGATTTTTTTAAAGTGAAAGTCCCAGATTTAATCTAGCTACTATTCATTAATATTGTGTTTTCCTCATCTATATAAGCGTCTTTCAAGGTGTGTCCTTGGGAGAATTTCATGTTCATCCCTTGCGATACAGTAATAGCGTCCTCTATCTTTAAGCAATAATACAATAAGTTAATTCATGGAGTAAAACTTAAACTAGACTGATTGCCAATTGAAGAGTAAAATATAATTGAAGAGTTGGTTGACTTTCAAAACACAATGTAGAGGTTATTTACTGGAGTAAAGAATGAACTATGAACAGAAAAATACTTGCATTGTACAAAATAAAATAGTACTTTTCCATTATACCCCATTATCACAAATTACTATCGTAAGTGTTCCATTTGCTTAGGTTTACATTTCCAGAAACTACTCAAAGATAATTAAAACAGTTTATTGCACTTTATAAATTAAATAATTATGACTTATTGACAAAATGTATTTAAACGCCAATGATTATTTCTGATACAAAATGCATTGGTGATTGATTGCCTATGTATAATGTAATAGTACCTTTTTTCAATGGAATAAAATTAAATTTTTCTGTATTAAGTTCTTCACTCTTGGCGACTAGTGATCGTAATGCTCTTTTTAACGCACAAATTTATCACTGAGTCAGCTTATGCATCAACTTGCTTCATCTTTGTTTAGGATTTAATTTGGTTTGATTTGTTTATTTCTCTTCACTCAATTTTTGAACAAAAAATTCATTTGGAATGCATTTAATTTAAAATAAAATTGTGAGCCATTAAAATCATCATGCCTTCATTGTATTATTTTCGCTTCTCCGTAAGGAATATGCCATTTCTTTGTGATCAACTGCTGGGGTATAAATAAAAAGTACCGACAAAATGTATGATTTCATCCTTACATTGCAGAACTGTAACTCCCAGCGTTGTACCAGTTTCATCGTTATACAAAAGCTATTGCTTTACAACGTGCACATTATTAATGACATCATTGCTCAGTGTTGAACAGTAAGATCTTTAACACTGCATACTTTTGGCATCAAGAGTATCCAAAGTTAAAATTAGAAATTGAAAACTCTATACTAAAGATCATCTTGGATGTGCTGAATGCATATAGCAATAAGATTAGCACAATTATAATCATAGTCAGAATTGATTTAATTTGATCACATTTAGTGTGTTCAAGCTATAATTCCTTGTAAAATCTTCAGAGAAGAGAATCCATACTTAATTTCAATTACAATTGAAAACCTTAAAGCTAAAAATTGAAAAACAATGGAAAACCATGAGCAATCTTGAAATACAGATAAACTGAATTAACTTTGCCTACCAGACTTAAGACATATTTTATCCATTCGTGTTGGAAAACCGTTATATAAAGTTATTCCATTTTTACTTACAGTTGCTCCTGATTATTCTTAACAGAAACCTAACATCAGCATGTTTTATTACAAAAAATTTATTTTTTGTTTTCATTTTTAAAATTTCATTTATTTTCCCTAAATTGTTAAGCTTAAACCACTTTACAATTGTATGATGTTAAAGATTTTATAATTCTCCGATTAATTAAGTATATAATTTCGTACTTGGTATGCAGTATTAAAAATCCATAACTAATCAATACAATGCAATTCTTTTAATATTACTGCAATACTGTTTACTGATACTTATATTTAAGGATTAAAGCAACTCAGTAGGAATATTTCAAAGTTAGTCCTTGCCATTAAGGAACAAAATGTGAAGAGTTTTCTACTTAATCTTTTCAAAAAAATCTTGTTTTGTTTAGTTTTTAAAATATTTTTACTTTAAAGCATTAAAATTTAACCCATTAAATTTAGAAAGAAAGAAGTTTTGCATGCTGCAAAATGACATACCTAAATGTTTCTCTTTCAAACTAAGCACAAAAGGAATAGCTATTTAAGGTATAATATATACTAAACAAAATATTGTTAATCAATTTAATATCCATATCTCAAAACGGAACTTTATTTATTGAATATATCAATTAATGAATTACATATCATTTTATTTAAAATCTTTCTTATTAATATTCAAATAAATGAAAAGTTGTTAAATATATCATAAAAGTAATTAAAATGATTTTTGCGTTAAATATAATTTTAAAAGTTATTTTAAAATTATATTTAACGCATTATTAATTATTAATTTTTTCTTTTAAAATTTTAATCATTTCTTAAATGTTAACAATCATAAAAAATGAATAAATTATGATAAATTAAAAATGGCATTTGTTTGTGCCCAAATTCCTTTAATACATTTGCAATTTTGAATTTTCGTTTCAAAGACAGTTGTGTCTAAATAAATCAATTGCAAACAAGCTAAATTTTATAATCCTTTTGCAAATACATCAATTTAATGCTTTAAATTCTTTCGCCATTTTTACGATTATTAAATAAATTTAATTTTACGCAATAAGGAATCTTTTAACATTTTTGTGAAAATAATTAGGAAATAAAGGATTTTATTTAATTTTTATTTTAATCAACGAAACATTTTTACATCATATTAAGCAAATATGTAAATGTTCTAAAAATTGTATCTAATTTTTAGTCCTTTTAAATATTTTGAAGCTATAAGTTAAATATTGTATTTATAAAGTAAAGTAGTCATATGTTCTACAAAATAATCAACATTAATATACAAGGAGGAAAGAAAGTGTTTACCAAATCTATCCTTTTTTGTGTTTAATTTATGGGCAATAAGTTATTAAAAAAATTTTTTAATCTCTTTTATTTCATTGCGTACTTTATATAAGCAAACATAAACCATTTAAAGTACTTACATTCTCCGGTCAATATACTAGAGGCAAATAAAGCGATGAAGAAAACTGATATATAGTTATTTGTCACTTCCATTTTATAATTAACAAATTATAAGTTTTAAGAAAATTAAAAATTAATTGTGCTTTAAAATATTACAGAAGAAACACTATCGAAGAACAAATCGATGATGTTTCAAAATTACAAATGCAAAGATTTCTTTTCACGTTGCTTGTAGTATCATTTTAATAAATAAATTGTAGATTCAGGTGCAGGTAAAGAATTTAATAAGAAACTTTGATTTATCTTTGTTGTTTTATCGGTATCAATAAATTTTTTCTCGATTTTGTAATTAGGCGTAATAAAATAATATTCTATTCATGTGTCTCTCTTCTTAAATTTTATGATATCTTTTATAATAGGATTTCCAGAATAATAAAACCTTATTTCCAGTCAGACAAACTAGTATTTTTATTTTACAAGAAGTTAAATTAATAAAAGTAAAATCTGTTTTGCGAACTCTCATAAAATAAAAATATTCCAGTAATTTATATAAAGTTACTTTGGACATACATTCCAGTTTATTGTCACTACAAGAAATGTTTGAGAAAATGACAATTGCGGCAGATATTCCAATGCCAGATAATATTTCTTTATGAATTATTTATGTTATATATTAGTTATTTTCAAACCAATGTTTTCAGAATATTTTATTAATAAAAAAATTTTTTTACAAATATTTTTTCAGCTAAAACTATGTCGTTTGCTTATTTATACACATTAGGTTAAACAACTAAATTCAAGTTAAAAACAATCCTGTAATGTAAATAACTGTATCTAGAAAAATCTATTCTAAATAAATAAGTTAACAACTATTAAAGCCATATCATTTTGATTGTTAATTTTAGTGCAAAAAGTGTTTAAGCTGACATTGGAGAAATACCAGCAGTTTTATATATTTTTGATAGTAACGTATGTTTTTGATTTGAGTTTGGTAATTTATGACATCTATCCATATTTATTATGCTTTAGTTCGCACTTTTTACTTAATGCTAGCTTTTGTAGTATAGCTTAAAATAAATACTTGCAAATTTTGATATATTTGATATTATGACTTATTTGCATTCGTTTGTTGCAGGGGTGCTTTTTCTCATCCATTATTCAAATGAGTTTTCTCTTTAATTTCTTATTAAAAATTTCTTTTCTGAACATTAACTGTCTTTTATTTTTAATACAGATATTAATTATAATAATTGAATTAATTATCATATTTTAAACTTACACTAAAATATTTTTTGGAAAAGGGCATCAAAAAGATATAGATGTTTTAGTAAGGAAATTGACACGCATAAATTGTCCTTCAATACACGAATGCTTATTTTATTTAAAAAAATTATTTTTAGCTTTGATTATTTGGTTCAACTTATTATATATTTTACTTCTTTTTAATCAGAAATGCACTCTGTTCCATTTTTTGAAACACTAAAATTTTTGTGCATTACTTCTCAATCTAACATCTTAAGTAGTTTTTTCAATAAAAAGTGGTCATTAGAAAAAAAGAAAGCAAAAATTAATATTTTTAAGATTTCTGTAATATGAACAAAAACGTCTCACGAAATTTATTGAAATAGTTGTAGAATAGTCTGTAAATCATTTAAATATAAAAGGTTAAGTTATGCATTTTTAGTTCAAGTAAAATCTCAAGGAATTCAGATTATATTACTACTTTATCTCTATTGATCTTTTAGAAATAAATGTGTATAAGTTTTAAGCATTTTTAATGCATCCTTAAATGCACTTAAAATAATAGTGAAAAATTCTGTTCTTATAACCCTCATGAACTTAAGATTGTCCTCTCAATTTACAATCATATCATCAAAAACTGACGCATATAAATCATTTCAATAGAAACTGTTGTTTCATTTTTCTATAAGCATTGAAAGGTGAACGCAGGAAAACAATGATATTTCCACAATATATGATACTGAGACAAAAAATATCAATCGTTAATTTATTTTCTTAAAAATTTCTTTACCTAAGTCATCGTCTAATACCTTTATATTAATGAATCCTAAAACTTTATAAAAATTCTATGTTAACCAAAAACAAATAAAAGATTATGGTAATTTCTAGAAGTTAGAAATTAATTTTGTTTCCTTGGAAAAATAATATTCTATCTAGATCTTTTTAAACAGTTTATTCTTCGATCATAAAATTTGATCAAAATTTCCTTTTACTCCAAAATAAATAAAAAGAATCGATATTCTTTGAATGTAACTATAATTTTTTATTCATTAACATGTTGAAAGTTTTATATTTATCTATTATATTTTAATAACATTAATTTTATGAATTATAAAATTTCATAAAAATTCATTTTTGATGAAAAATAAATAAAACATGTTTGAAATACTCTGAATTTAACACAAATATCTTTTGCGTATTTTTTCTGAAAATTTTTTATGTTCCATTATTATAAAACTAGCAAAATATTTCATATATTTTGACTAATAAATGTATACATAGAAATCAGTTTAGTATATGTCCAAAAAAAAGGAAATGCAATTTTTCTAGAAATTAAAAAAAATAAAACTTTGGATCTCTGATTATTGTCTTTGATTATCTTCATCTTATTATTATTTTCAACAGAGGTTTAAAATGTTTTACATGTAAAAACAGCTAAAATTACAAATTTCTTTTCATTTAGGTTTAAGAGTGTTTTGATGTGGTAATTTGATAACAGAATTTAAAATTATACTGCAAATTCTTGAAATAATTTTTTAATGCATCTGCTAATTACTATTATATAGATTTTTTAAATTAGAATGCTACAGAAAAGTTATTTTATAAAAAAATATGCTTCAACAAGAATATAAATGGTTTTTTCAAACATTTTCCACAAAATGTTTTCCTCGAATTAAATTATATCGTGATTTGACATTACTTTTCTGATAAGATTAATAACAGTTTTCAAATTATTTTTTTCTTCGTCAATAATAAATAAAATTTTAAAATATTTTTTATTATTCTGAAATGAAAACCATAATAAGAAACGTAGATTGTCATTATTAACCTACTTAAATTCATACAAAATTCCTTTCTAATACCAAGTAGTTTCCAGCCTTTTTAGCAAAATACTTTTAAATTATTTTATTTTTTGTGCATAAATTCTTGGTCAACTTCTTCAAAATATTTACTATGCTCGAAATTTTAATTTAAGCCCTTATTCTTTTTCCAACTTACATTATATCATGGCCTTAATTATTCCTTCGTGATGTAAATAAGGAAATAAATCAATATATACAATTCAAATTAAAATTTAAACAAATTTAACAATGCTAAATTATGGATTTCACAACTGTGCCTATAATGATAAATGAAAATCAGACGGCAATTTTTAAACTACGCCAATGCTTTTTTAAAGTTATCTTTTGCAAAGCTTTTACAATAATTAAACTAGTCTCTTCCAACATAATGCATTTGCAAAGATGAAAATTTCGGATGACAATTTATATCGCATCCGACAAAATTATATAAATTTTTCTGAAGCCAATTTATATCGATTTAATATATAAAATCTGTTTAGCTTTTTTATATTCGTTTGCAATTTCTGTTTTTTCTATCGTGATTAGTTAAGCCAGGTTATGAGGAAATTAACCAAGCAGGTGATTAAACCTGTAATTTTCGATTATGTTAACTTATTTAGCCAAATGTTCAAGCATGATTAAACAATCACGTACAAATTAAATCAAACCATCATACAAATTAAAATATTAGAAATAAAGCTGTAATTTCAATTACAAAAATTATATTGAGAAAGTGGATTTAAGAAAATGCTTTTTAATATGATTTCCCTCTGGCCAAATTTTAAATTCAAATAGGAGTGGATTCGAGCAATGCATGCAAAAATTCGTTCATAATTAAAGCTGAAAGTATAGGAATGTAGATTTTTTGGTTACAATTTTTTCAATATTACTGGATTCTGATAATATTTTAGTGGTCAATTTTGTTAAGATACAGCCTTGAAACTAGAATATTTTCAAAATGTCGAAACGATAAGTGACCATGAAAGTAGATGGGGTTGCTTAATATAGAATCAGGCATCCGACAAAATCCCTTCAGATTAGTCCAACCATTATTTAGTGCAAAATTTAACTTGGAAGACACTGCAACAACTGTTTATTTTAAGCGTCTAGTTTTTATAAGCGAATATGGAATCTTCAGCTAAATCAGATAATTCACTACTTCCCACTACATAAAGACACTTTTCTCAACCATGCTTCCGTAGCTATTTAGAGTCAAACATCTGTGGCCTTCAGCAGTTGGAAATATGTATTTTTTCAATTTAATATTCTGGTTTAAATTTAATATTGTAATTTCCAATTTATCATATACCTTTTATGAAGTTCGGTGTAGAATCGGGTACCACTTGGTTTGACGATAAACTTTAAACTCTGGTACTCCTTGTAACCCTATCTTTGAATAGCTTTTGTAAAGCGGTCACCTTGTTAGTCAGATCTTAGCACCCATATTGGCGTCAAGAAATCACCAAAGAATCAAGAGATACCTGACTATAAACTTTTACCTTTTTATTTCAGTTTCTTCGTTATCTATTGACAAAGCCACGTGTATTAAATGATATTTGCTTATCTTGGTCCATGTAGCTATTTCTTTCATAGGTAACATTTAAATGGCTTCAAAGCAGAAGGAATAACTTTTTCTCTTAAATTCATTTAGAATAAGAGTGTTTGAGGGAGAATAAATCATTGCTTTCAATAGTAATATTATCTAAGTATGAAATAAAAAAATTAGGTAAAAGAAGTTTGAATTTATTGTTTAAAAATACAGAATAAAAAATTGAAGCTTAATATGATCTAAGGGTGGAATAGAAAGATTCCATATTTGATCCCAGCCATTGTTGAATAACGGGAGATGGAAAGTGAGATTCCACATCTGTACACTTGTTTGTTGCGTAAGTTCTTGGGGATTTTCAAAGTCTCCTCTTATAAGACTTACAAACCCCTGACACGTAGAACATTATTGAAACAATTTTAGACCATTTTATATTTCAATTAAGTTCTTAGAATATATACTACGTGGTGTCAGAAATCAGAAAATAGATCTTGTATAAAATGATGCTTTCATGAATGCTTTATACATTTATTACATGACATTAAGCTTAGTACAGTCATAACTCATATCCAATGAACAAAAAGTGTAATTTTAATATTGAACAAAATAAAATGTCAAAAACGCTACTGCAAGAATGAGAATTTGTAGAACATATGATGAGATGATGTCATGTATCAGATCCAATGGGCAACCCCTAGAGAGAAAAATATTAAGATTAAATGAAGTAAATACCTTAATAATCACACACATTGATAATTTTATATATATATATATATATATATATATATATATATATATATATATATATATATATATATATATATATATATATATATATATATATATATATATATATATATATATATATATATATATATATATATATATATATATATATATATATATATATATATATATATATATATATATATATATATATATATATACATATACATATATATATATAAAAATTTAAGAAAAATTAAATTCTAAGAGAATTTAATTTTTCTTAAATTTTTATTTCAACAAAATACTTTTATATAGAGAAATATCAAAAATTTAAACCATTTCTTTAAATTTCCTTTTTTTAGAGTCATAAATTATATAATTCGATAAATAAGTAACTTATAAACGTTTTGAGGAAATTTGAACATTCAGCAAGTTATAAAAATATTTGGGTGATTTATGCTTGTACAGACTAGATTAATGAAATATTTTATCTTTCAATAAAATCTGTTTCACCTTAAATTCATTCCAATCAGTTTAGAAATTAATAGCACTTTGGTTCATTTTTCGTGTATGAAAAATAAGTTACTTTTCCATTATACCACTTACACACGCCACTTACCACTTACATACCACTCACACACGATAATTGCCATAACGGGAAGGAAAAAAATTTCTGAATTATATATACTGTGGTAAAAATCCCATTTGCATTTGAATCAAAAGACTTATGTGTTTAGAAACTACTAAATGATAATACGAATATTTTATCTTTACTTTTTAAAAACTAAATTATATATATATATACATATATATATAAATATATATATATGTATATATATATATATATATATATATATATATATATATATATATATATATATATATATATATATATAAACATATATATATGTATATATATATATATATATATATATATATATATATATATATATATATATATATATATATATATATATATATATATATATATATATATATATATATATATATATATAAATATCTTATTGAAAAAAAATTTAAACGTCATTGTTTATTTCTGGTGGAAACTGCTTAGCATCGATGATCGATTGCGTAAGTATAATGTAATAGTCCCTTTTTTCAATGGAATAAAATTAAATTTTGCTGTATTTGGTGGTTTTTTGCCCTTGAGAGTTTGTGATAAAGATGCTTCTTTTAACGGACAGAATTATCACCAAGCAATTTCTTTCACCAAGTAATTTTAGCTTTGTTCCGCATTTAATTTGTTTACCATTGTTTATTACTTTTTAGTCAATTTTTGCACAAAAGGATTCGATTGGTATATATTAGATAAAATTTTGAGCCAGTAATTTCATCGTATCGACGTTGTATTATGTTTCCGTAAACGTTATATTATGTCCTATTTCTTTAGAATGATTAGTGAGGGTATAATGGATAAGTGCCAAAGATAACATCCTTGGAGAATATAACTTTATTTCCTTTCTGTATGCCACGGAAGAAAGACTAATTTAAACATTTTACGAAGTATTTTTGACCAAAGTCATGACTGATTTGAATAAATCTCTAATGAAAATATAATTGCTAAATATTTGCTGTAGAGTTCATGATTTCAAAAGATGATATCGATTTGTATGAACTAATGAAAAAATATATCCAGTCATAACGTCCTATGATACAATATGAGAAACAGCAACACATCTCAAAGCATTTACAATGGGGAACAAAGGTGATAATTGTTTCAGAAACATAACAAATAAATGCAGCCGTGGTAGTCTAATGGTACTGAAATCGGCCTTCATTCCGGAAGGGATGGGTTCTATTCCCAATGCCGTCAAAGACCCTCCGAGTACATGAGATAAACATGCACGGTAAATCCCTGGAATTGAAAGTCCTGCTGTTGATCGTTGAGCAGTTACCATGGATGTACCGGTCTGGAGAAAATTTTCTGATTCTATAGATTAAAGTCAAAATTGAGGAATTAGATCCTCTGGTTGTGCCATCTATCGGAGAAATGTCTTAAACAAATGCCGTACTTTCATTTTCCTGGTGTTCTTATTAAACAAAAGACGCACATTTCTGACTTAATTTCGTAGCTGTAAGCTAAGAAGCTTGGCTTGTCCAAGTGTCATAAATAACAACAACTCAGCAATAAAATAAGCTTGCTTAAATTCATAGTAAAAACACAATTTAGAGTTAAGGAATTCGGATTATAATTTTTGTTGAATTATGCAGATTTTAAGAAAATTGCACAATTGAATATGTAGTTAAAATATATGATATTTGGCAATATTGAATGTTTTAGAAATATGTTAGAAGTTTGTTCATTTCGTACACAAAATGTATCATTTGAAATACAAAGTTCTAGCAAGCTCACTAAATATCTTCCTAGAAATAAAAGCATAATCATTAAAAACTGTTTCTACATTTAAAAAAAAATTATTATATCTCTTCTGCCATTAAGGAATTAACCTTATTAATATATAGTATATATAGCTTGTAATTTCATATAAGTTTAAAAATTAGGATAGCTATATCTGTTAATTAAATTATTAGTGTAATGTGACGTTGTTTTTAAAAATATTTCCATAATATTTTTGCTGTGTTCATATTGAAAACTTCATCTTAATTTAAATTGAATAGTTGGAAATTATTTAATTTTATTTTTGCGGCCTTTTGATTGATTTGTAGAAAATGGCAGCTCATGTTTATGTCTCTTTTATCTTCTTTCCGATTCACTTGCTTTTAGTCCAACGACATTTGATATAGTCACAAAACGAAGTACATCAAAAAAATATTAAGCAATACTATTTAAGTTAAATCGTGGGATTTCTAGCTGCTATTTATTGAAATGAACGAAGTAAAATGCTTTATATAAAATTTAAGTAAATATTTTCTGCGGTTACATGTAAAAATGTTTTTCTTTTATCAGCTGCTCCAATGATTAAAAAATTATACTGTTTCACATTTACGACTTTGATTATTGAGTAATAAAGCAGGCTCTCTTGATAAACAGAAATCACAGTCAAATAGCAAAAGTATTATCTGACCGTTTTAGTATTATCTGAATAATTTAGTATTGCAATCGTCTATTTTTCAAATTTTCATACAAATAAAAAAAAACATTTTATCAAGGAAATTTTGTAATATTAATGTGTGATAGGATTAATAACATTTTTAGATAACAATTGCTATAATAATAAAAAATAAAATTTATGTAAAAATTAGTTTAAAATTTAAAAAGAAACTAATAATGGTTTTACAGTTGTAAGTGTGATAGATTTTAAATGAAGAAATCGTTATTTACTTATGAATATGTTACGACATAATTTTGAAATATTTCTAGATTTTTCTACTATTGGCAATGAATAAAAAAGTTGTCTTAACATAAAATGTTTATTCTACTATAAAATATTCCGTTAAATGTAATATTTGTGTAGTCTTTCGAAAAGATAATAAATTTCCTTAAAAAAAGAATCGTATAAAAATATTATTAAAAGATTCGATACATTACTAGTATTTGTTTCAAAATATCTCAGGCAAATCTGAAATGCTAAGGTTTTGGACAAACATTGCGCAATTTTACAACGGCATTTTTAGTGATTGGTGACCACTTATCGAACAATTTCTGGAAAGTTCCATCACCGAAACTCAAGGACCTGTACTAAGGGAGATATTTTATAGCCTTTTCCAAAAACTTTGCGAGGCTCTTAGGTTTTCAAGCCAAATCAAGTATAAACACCGCCTCTCCACATAAACGGATGATTAGTAAAAACGATTAATCTCGAATGCTAGTCTAGTGCATAAAAGTCTGAGATATTCATGACTTTCGTGTTTGGGAGCTGTTTCCTGCAGTATTCAATGAATTAGAGCTGTGTAATAGCGTAACTTCTACAGCTGGAATTTCCTGTATCTTGTTGAAATTGCTATAAATGAAAGTTGTGATTTTCGATAGATTGTTTTATTGTTTCTCAATGAAAATGACGCACAATACTATATCTATATATTAATAAATTTGTTGAACCATATATACGAGTAGAACTGAGAATTGGTAAACAGTAATATATAGATAACATTATTCTTCAAATTATTCCAGGTTCATAGGTATTTTTAAATTTCTTAGCATTATATTCTCTCATGTATCTATACATTTGATTAAAATATACTTTAATTTTTCCTTCGGTTACAAATAATGAATTTAAAAATTTTATAAACATTTATAATTATTGAATATTAGAATTAATTTATGCCGTTAATATATATTTAAGTTATTAGATAGGCGCAACATAAGTTTAATAAATAATTAAAAGAGAGCGACACATAATTTTGCATATAAAGTTAGCAAAATTATATCAACAAGCACGCTAGTGATAGACCCCAACTGATTTTTCTACTGGTCCTAAATTACAGTTTAAAAAAGATGTTGTTGCATAAGCATACTTCCCTGTCTTAGCCCTGAGTTATGCTTTACCAGTTAGATAGATGCAAGCGGGTAGATGACCCCGATTTGGCATGCCACCTCATGAGTTATCATTTCCCTTGGGGGACATTGCGACCCCGGCATATTTAATGTTCCCTACCACCTTTAGTTAACACGATGGTTCTTCAATTAAGCCGGGATTCAAACTCACTACCTTCTGATAGAGAAAGTTGCCTTAGCCAACCAGGCGCCCGCGGCCACGTCTGTGAAAAGTTCCAATAGGAAAGTAGGCATTCCCCGCTTTGAATATTAATGAGAGTTGTTCACACATCTTTCTTTTATGATCTCACTATGTAATGGCATTCCCCATTTTGATATAAAAAGTATGTATTCTTTACTACAAAATCAACTTTAATAATTTTTTAGTAACTTAGTGTAGATAATATGTATAGAGTAATATGTGTATTAGTTAAAGTATCTCTTTTAAGTTTTTATAAAATTTGATCGTAAAATTTAAAAAGATATTTAGATTTATTCTTCTATTCAGCAGTTAATTTAATTTTAAATAACATAACAGATAACATTATTAAATTTCCAATTTAACATTAATGATTGAATTTTAGAAATAAATGATCAAAATTCACAATTATAAATTTAGGGGCTAACATTTATGTTTCTTTTAATTCCAGACCAAGTAAAATATAAATTTCAAATACAAAATTTCTTCTACAAAATTCTTCTTGAAACACACTTTTTGATCAAGAAGAAAAGTAATTTCTTATCAATATACGTAAAGTAGATGCACGTGCATTTTAATATAGTTAAATTGGAAAATTTCCTCATAAAAATATTATAACTTTTATAGTATTAATATTTCTTAACCCATTCTTACAATGATTTATACTAAAGCATATTTTTATATTCTCTAGATCATATCAATATTTTTTGGACAAGGAGTAATGGACTCTTCACTTCTGTTTATTAATTTCAGAATTTAATGTCTGATCGGTAATTTTCTAGAGATCCTGTTATAAGAAAAATGAGTACACAACTCATTCAAAAAAATCTCACGAAAGGAGATAATATATTCTGAGTTTTCAAAAATCATTGCAGATGTCCATAACTGTTAGGATCCCATTATATTGAAATTAATTAAATACATCTGTTAATTTTCTTCCAATAATTTGTTTTAGTTTTATATATATATATATATATATATATATATATATATATATATATATATATATATATATATATATATATATATATATATATATATATATATATATATATAGCTTTTCACGCATAACAACAGTATAGGAAATGTATAGAAACAATTTGCTTATAATATAAATAACCTTTTATAACAAATAAATAATTTTACTTTGAGTAGATAGTTTTGAAAGTTTGAGAGAATATATTATATAGCAGGTCAGATAAAAGACGAAGCGTTAAAATTAAATTAGAGAAAATTGGATGATAAATATATCTTTAGTTTAATCTTCAGGGATAATTAACGGCATAAAAAATATTTCAGACAAACTAAACTCTTTTAAAGTTGTTTCAATTTCTAGTGAACAATGAAAAGAAAAATAGTATTGAAACACACATAATTGAAAAGGTGATCCGAAATTTATCAACTGCAACAGTTTTTGATATATTTCTAATGATTGCTTATTGATAAAGTCAATTTTAACATGCCGAAAATACAATGGAATTGGTCATTTAGTTAAAAATTGTTTTCTAAAGTTGAAAATATTTTTCAACTGATAAAAGCTTTCTTTGTTAACCTTGGCGAAAATTCCAAAAAAGCAATTCATAATTGAAAATAAAAAAACTTAGCAATTTTGATAAAGTACAAGATTTAATTGATACACTAACAGTTCATGTTGTCTCCTAAAAATATCAGTTGCTAAGAAACTTGAGTTTAAATTTAAACTTGCTTACATTGAGTTATAGAGTTTTGGTATTTAAAAGGTCCCATTAGTAAACACTACAAGAATAATTTAAGCAATAATGTCGAAAATTAAATATTATTTTGTTCCTAACATATTCAGCCAAATGATCTTGCAATCCGACAAATATAGTTTAATTTTCAATACATCATTTAAGTCAGAAAAAGGTAAAAAAATTTCGGATATCAGGAGGATCTATATTGTAATTTTTTTATTTAAAAAAAACAGAAGTAATCTGTTTTTAAGTTCTTAAAGCAATGGAGCCAAAGAAATTCGCAGTCAATCTTATCAGATATCATGCAGAAAATGTGAAAAACAAACTAATAATAAAAGTTATTTTTTCATTGGACTTTGGTTGCTTACTAGAACTTAAAAAAGACTAAAAGTGTTTTCTTTTGCCAAAGGAAAACTTTTGGAGATAAATATGTCCAGACTTTAGAAAGTCAATGTGTTAAAAAGGCGAAAGTTCTTGAATTGTGTTCAAATGATGTGTCGAAGAAAAGATCCAAAATTCATTCATTTTTGTAATGAAAAAGAAAAAATTACTATAAAAAAATCAAAAATAAAATTGGTTAGAATATTGGAAATTAATAGAAACAAGAATTGGTTCAACTATTAAATGAATATATTAGCTGTAAGCATTTCACAGAGCTAGAATGCGTCAATTTAACAGAAGTGGATGTTAAAGAGTTTGTAGGGCCCAATTCCATATGTATAAAACAATATAAAATGAAGACCTCTGAATGTGATTTTAGTAAAAAAATTTGAAGACGAATGTAAGAAAAATGTAAATGTGTCAAGCACAAGATCAACCTTAATTTAGTGTTTAAGGTGTACTATAAAAGATAATTTTCCATTACCGAAATTTGATGATTTATTGGAGCAACTACATGTCTATATTTACTTACGAATTCAGATATGGCGCATGGGTATATTCAAATGCGCTAAAACAAATAATTAAAGCTGGAACAAACTTTATAATCGCAGAGGAAACTAGAAAATTTAAGAGAATTATTTTTGGCATAACTAATGCTATGGTAAAATTTCAAAGAGTACAAAACATTGTACAACAGGGTCACACTATATTATTTGAATGACATAATTGTTCAGGCAAAAACGTGGAAAGAAAGAATACAGAAGTGAACTTATTAATTTAAAGCACTACTAAGAATGTGATACAAATTGCCCCTTTAAACTATTACATTCAACTCGATGACTAACAAAGAAAATTTTCAAACGAAAATTTTATAAAAAAGAAGCGTTTCAAATTAGTCAACGAATCAACCCAGTTTTTGTCTCTTTATAACATAGATGCAAAAACATGAGTTGATAACGATACATATGCAGATAGAGTAGTTGGCATGTTGCTTATATTTGAAAATAATAAAAAAATGTCATTTTGTCTCTACGGTATTCTGCTTACTGGTTACATCCATAATCTGTTTATTAATACGAGTGAACTGGGTTTAAAAATTTTCTATGAATACAAAAAAGGCTTATTTTTGTCACACATCTTTTTCAATTTTCAGTTTTAAAATAATAATTGTGTGAGGATCAATCCTTAAGTTATGATTGATAAAAAATGTAACAACCCTCAAGTTTTCATTCTCTTCATAAAAGAATTTTATCTTGTCCAAGTACTAAAAATCTTATATTGACATAGTCAACAAGCATAAACTTTTTAGATACACTAGACTTTTTAATAGAAAATATGTTTGTTTGGTGGTGAGTGTTGAATATCAAGTAAATATGGGTTTTATTATGCCGATGATGCGCTGAAGGAATTAATTACAATTCTGAAGAAAGAGTTATTAACTAACGATGAAGAGCAAAAGATGCAGAATTGTGCTTTTAAATGAAACTGAATGCTTCGTGTCATTAAAGAAGTAGAAAAGATTAATTTTTCTATTCTTCATATTAAAAAGTATGATAAAAAGCCTGGTTGTAAAATTAAAAGATCTATTAGAAATTATGTTGTAGACAAAATTGTGCAAAAATCAAGGAATTGTTATCGTTTCCTTCAATGAGAAAAAGTTTTGTAGTAATTTATTCATATCAAAGTTTTGGTTTCAAATGCTTGCTAAATAAAGTTCCAGATGAAGAGAGACGAGATCTTTTCCATCATATTACCTCAGATAAGAGACTATTGGCGTTAGTGTTTCTAAATTTTATAGATTCTTTTGTAAGAAGTTCCAAAAAAATTTACTTTTTTAAAAGAAACGAATTAATTTCGTTTGTTAGAAACAATTGTAATTATTTAAAACTTAAAAAGATTTTAACGATTTAAACCTGTGAAAAACACATCGTCTAAGAATATTTTGAAGTCCTTAAAAGAATTTCGGATTATCAAATTGCTTAATATCAGATGATTGAAGTTCTTCTTTCAATTTGCATAGTTAAAAAAATTTTGCAATGAAAATAACATTTTCATATATTGACCTCTACATTCTGTCTCCAAGCAAAACCAATGGTTGAGAAAATAGCTACAAATTTATTGTTCAAAATTATGGTATGGCTTGAAGGTACCGACTAAAAGTATTATGACTGCAAAACTATGAAAGCGGAAAAAAACTTAAGTAATATCATGAACAAAACATTTTGGAAAATAACATTTGAAATTTTTCCTGGATATAGGCTTTGATTTGAAGACGGAGATTATGAGAGTATTTCCTTGTAAAAAGTTTAAAGTTTGGGATGATCAGGGAAAAGACACGAAGCACGAAGGAAGAAAAAATCGAAAAAGAGAAAGAGAAATTAAAGCAAATTATAAAAGCATAAGAAGTCTTGTTTGAAAATCTTCATGGATATACTATCATTTGACAGGAAAAATCATTGTAGTTAGAAGACACCTCATTTGTTGACACAAATGCCCTAGATAAGCTGAGAATGAAGATAAATTTAGAGATTTCAATGAAAATTTAGAGTAGAATCTGAAAAGCAATGGGTTAATCGATCTATGTGAAGACCACTATGTTATAGCATTCCCATAGATTGATACAACCTACTTTATCATCATCCCACATTATTTCCTCTTCCTCCTCTTAGAGTTGGGTCTGTATTATTTTGGGCACCTCTGCTTTCATCAGCATTTTGTACCATTAACTCCAAACCCAATGTTTCCTAGTTCCAGTTGCTCGGGTCACCCACTTTATTAATAAAGTCCGATAACCCTTTAATGGAATCTATGTGTAACTCTCTAGTATGGATGATGCCTAAAGAAGTTAATCTAGGGAGGGCAAGAGCCTCGCATTCGTAAATGAAATGCTCTGTCGTTTCCTCTTGCGTTTGACATTTCCAGCAGATAGGGTCTTGCTGACACAGTCCCATCTGGTCAGAAAGTCAGTCATGCTAGCGATAGCTTCCTGACTTTCACCAGAAGAAGAAAGTTTTTAGGTCATTTCTACCTCCTGTGAAGGATTCATTGCTGCCCCTTCACTAGACTGCCTCTGAGTTTCCTTGTATTTTTCAGCAAGGTCTACTTCAGAGGCTTCAGCTGCAAATGCAGGAAGGTTAGTTGTTTCTTGTGTCTTTTCAGCCACAAGATAACAATTAATAAGCTAAGGTAATATAACAGTCCACCCAGCATTGTCTGAGTTACTGGGCAAGGCAAAAAAGCTCTAGAAGTTCGCCAGGCAACTAGAGGCTCCAGTTTAAACACCACTACCGCGGTGCCAAATAGCCCTAAGCACGGGTCACACAACACCAGGGTTTACGGGAGCAGGTTCGCGGCCTCTGATTCTATATTCAAGGCTATCCTGTCACTCCTACAGGACGATCGGCGATCCACCACCTGCCGACGCACCTGATAGCTGCTCAGGCCCCAGGTCCCACATTAGTTAACTAATTGATTTTATAGTTGCGTATTTTAAATTTAGTTGAATTGACGTCATTTTAAATGCCACGATTATCAATTGTAAGTCAATATATTATTATTTAAGGATGGCAACAATGGGTGCGTCTAAATTTGTTTTTGTGATAAAACTGTGGTTATCAAAAGAACGTTTATTTTGTTTGCTTATTCCAAGCCAATTGTAATTCTATTTTCTTTATGGAAAGAGCTTCAATGCAAAACTGATATTTTTTTCATTATTTTTGAGTACTTATTACTTAAATCCATTCTCTGAATGTTATGTTTTGCATTTGTGTTATAATAGCTTCCAAATGAATGAAATGGAGATTGATATCTTATCTGCGGACTATTCCTGAGTACATCAAAACCAACGTCTTCAAATAAATTAGATTCTGACGATGATCTTTTATTAAAAAGTTTATACGCATATAAATGCAGAGAGGAAATTTTTTGATTTTTATAAGCCCTGAAAAGGATAAAGGAAAATTATAAAACGCCTTTTCATTTAAACAACAAATTAAACCAGATTACTTTGAATTCTTACGGTATAATCGTAGTCTTGTGTATGAGCCAGAGGAAAATATGAATTAAACCAAATAATCCAGAAACTGTTACAGAGTTTTGCAATATTCAACGTATTCTGGGAGTTTCTGCAGCTTTTCAAATTCAAGTATACAATTATATAACAAAATTCCTACTAACAAATATCCCAGTAGATCTGGATATAAATCTAATCGAGTGAGGAAATAAACTGAAATGTATTAACAGTTTCAAACAACAGACGTTTTATAAAGTATGGATCGTCTGGGCTTCCTGAAAATATATTTATCTCCATACATGATTTCAATGTTAAAAATAAATTAAATAATTCTATTTAAAATTAAAAATAAGACTTTTCGGCAATAAAGTTAGCCAAAGGGATACATGTTTTAAATTTTCCAATTCAAAAAACTGTGCAAGCTGCAAACTCCAATATGCATGACAGTGAGGCTTACCTTAGGAATGCAAAACATGCTCTTTTAAAATTTGTATTTTAAAATTCAAAGACAATCCTTCTGCCAATTTTTATCGTTCTCATCTAGCCTTGAATAAAAACATTTCTACAGATTAAAGCAGAAAATCATTTATCATTCACTTTAACGAGACGACAATTCAAATCATTTAAAGTTTCTTTCGTTGGAATTATCAACTCTGCACAATTTAGTGAGATATCTATACATTAGAGAGAATAGAAATATCGGCGAACAGCTATCAGAGACAAAATATCAGAATAATTTAATAAATTTTTACAGAGCATCACTGATTCCTTTGAGGTAAAATTGTTAGCTCTACAAACTTGGCAAGATGAAATAAGGACAGAAATGTTCGCGTGTTTAAATAGCTCATTAGAAACATTTGCACTAAAATCGAAGGAATAGCCTCGATCCTTCAAACGAATGTCTACTGGGGAAAGTTCTGGGCAGAAATCTACCTAAAATAAAACTAGATTAAATATTACTCTAATCACAGAAGTATACCAAGACTTTAATTTCGGAATAACCTCTAATTTCAGTCAAAGCATGAGTGATTGCTAAGCTATCGAGAGTCCCAAAAACTCTCCATAACATGAATGTAGTGATAATACATTTTGTAAAGCTGTTAATTTTTTGGCTGTTATTTATCTCATTTTTCTGCATCTTCGTGCATAAGACGCATTTTGTTCTATTTTAGAATACTAGAAGTATGTCTGGTATGCGTCTATAATTTAGGCTCTCGTGTTTTATTTCAGCAAATGTTAGTGCTCTTCACGAAACGTTCCAGAAAAAACAAGATCTTTTCTTTTTTAACCATATAAAACTATATGGCAAAGTCAGTGGTTGGAGAAGACGATCTCCTAAATACCATTGATTAATCTCATCCATCTGCAATTTTCAATCCGGTATGTCTTTCAGGTGAAGGTTTTGAGTTCTTGGTAGTAAAACTTGCGCTTTCTTCTTTAACCATTTTTGTAATAAACATGTAAAAACTTCCCGAGAAAATTTTTGAGGGATTGATTAAACAGTATAATCTAAGAGATCGCAAGTCACTTTTTACTATTCTTGGAGATTTCAACGTTTTATAAATATTGATTTCAGAAATCTCTCCAACTCTCTCCACAATGTTGAGTTTCCTGAATGGACACAAGGTCCCTGGACATTCTAGAAGAAGAGGTAACGAGGTTGTTGATTCACTAGTGAAATCGATAATTATCAGACCCCTTCACAGCAAACACAAACTGCCGGCAAAAATCTGGGCCGCTGCTGGCCAAGCCGGCTTCCTGTTGGCCCCGCCCAGCCACTGATGGTTATTTGATGGTCCAGCTCCGGCCATTACGGCCACGGATGAGTGCAGGCCAAAATAAACCGGGCCGGTGCTGGATGATAAATAGTAGGCCAACAGATTCAGGCCATTGTTGGCCCTGAAGCTGTTGGCAAGCAAAATTAAGACAATTAGTTGTAGCGCTATTTTTTATTTTATCGGCAAAGACTATTTTTTCCAAATAACTGTTTTTTGGTGATTTTAATTAATTTTCCTTTAACTTCTTACTTTTTAATCCCTTTAAAAACAATTTTTCAGAAAGAAATCTAATTTTTACATTTCATTGTGTATACCGCGTGACAGTATGACGTCAGATAGTGCGAAATGCTTGTGTCAGCGTCAACCATTAATGTGAAGTGGCGGAATATTCGATGTTGTGTCTGTGAGCTAAGAGAAATATAAGGTAAGTACGCATTTATTATTGTTGCTTATATCAGGATATAATTGTTATGAATGATGCAAGAATAATATATTTTTTATGTTGAAATATTATTTAATTACTTATTAAGAAAACTTCATAAACTGTTGATAACATGACAACAAGAGAAAGACATTGGAAAATGTTTGTCATTATATGTTTTAGAATAATTTCATTACCGTGTGAGGAATAGAAAAATGTATCATGCACAGAAGCATTTTTTCATTCCATATATTAGTAATATTTAATCAATTAGTATAATAAATTTTTCAATGCTCAATTTTTTTAATCAAATTCGATTGCTACAAGGCTTAAACATATTTATTACATTTTTTTGTTTTTTACGAAGCAAGTTTATGAAATAAATGACACTCTAAAAATATTCTACTTGAAAGCCCTTAGATATTTATTTTCAATAAATTAATATTGGATCTTGTAGCATTTATGATCAAAAAATTGTGTGTGAATTCCACATAAACTTTAATTATTTTATTTTTAAAAGGCTTTCTTATTTACTATAATTTTTAAGTAAATTTTTACTGACCGAAATATTTTGTCTTATAAGGATTCCTGGTTTTAAATTTTGTATACTCTTCAAAGACCTGTTTTAAGGAATGAAAAGTTTTCAATGCATAAACATTACAAAATATTTTATTGCATATATAGCAGGGTTTTTATGTATAACCATGTCAACTATTAAAATCATTGTGGATTTCTTAGCGAAATATATTTGCATCTAAAACTTGAAAATACAGTACTGAAAATAGTAAATTTGAAAATTTCTGTAGGAATCTGACAGATTAATTGCCACAAATTAAAAAAAACATCTGGAATTCTATGATTGATTAATGCATATGCAAAAATGTTCATATGGAACAACTGTCATTATTTAAATTAGTTGTGTAGCATGTTAACTATTTCCATGTAAAGAATGCTGTCAGATGTAACAGCTTAGTAGCGACTCTTGTGTTTACATACATTATTATATTTAAAATCATATTTTATGTTTTTATTTATGACTGAAAAATTGAAGTATGAATTAACAATAAATCCAAACAATTTGTTTTAATGAAAATATAAGTTAACTAGAATATTTGTCCCTTTCCATTTTGGAGAAAGTGATTAACATTTCAAGCATTTGATGATACTTTTGACATTTTGATCACTTGATTCTTTTATAGTAATGTAAATGGTTTTACTGTTATAGTAAATAGTCAACCGGATAATGGGTAAATGATATATCTAATCTTATATGTATATACACACATAAACATACAATTAAAACATAATTTTTTTCTCCTTTACCAATTTACAAAGTCTGATTATGATGACAATATTGTCCTAGATATAATATTGTCAGAATTATTTTCATTTACTTTTGATTTTTCTCTTTAAGGAATTGAAGTTAAATAAATAACTTAAATGTAATTTTAAATAATGTAAATTAGTAAGGTATACAAGTAAAATGAGTATGATATGAGAAACAGTTTAAAAAAGTTTATCTGTTTTGAGTTCAGAAATACTTTTAATTTTCACTATACAATTTCAAAATAATAACAAATAATTAAAATATTGCATTTGTAAACTCCATGTTAATTTTATTGTTTTAATATAGTAAGCATAATTAGGTTAATCTTCCAAACATTTACATTATATACATATATATATATATATATATATATATATATATATATATATATATATATATATATATATATATATATATATATATATATATATATATATATATATATATATGTATATATATATATGTATCTATAATTTCGAAATTTATTAACTGTTTTTAATTTCCCGATACCTCTTTTTTGTGATTTTTTTTTTGAGTATTTTACAGAACAATGGTTAAAGTCATTTTTGATAGTTGATATTATTTTGTTTGTTGTTTTTCTTATTATAATTTATAACATAAAACGATTAAACTTAAAGCCCAGATATAGGTCGAAATTATTTAAAACACCACTTGTTATCAAAGAGGTAAGTTTTATGATATCCATCTTGAGAATAATTTAATCATTTTATTAGAGAAAGAATATAATTTAAGTTTAATCTTATTTATCAGTTAAGCATTTAATATTTTAAAATTGATATTTCATTCATTAACATGTTGGATGTGTTTTACAACTGTTCTACATGATGGATCAGCTGTTTACGGATTGCAAATGATTATGAAATCGAAACTTAGAAAAGAAAAGAATATTGCCCAATTACATAAAGGAAATAGTTAGGTCTTCTTTATTTAGACGTTTTATTCTTTTTCTGGCTTCTTGCAAAACTTGAACTTGTTATAGAAATTTTTTTATCAATAACATTTGGTATAAATATATTATACTGGAAAGTGACCTTTAATAGGTATTTTATGGTTATATGTAGTCTCAATCAATGACCACATCTAACCATTAATACAAATTTTTCCTTAATATTTTTCAATATCATTCGTAATTACAAACCAGATAATTTATTTCCTTGTGTTACAATTTTTTTAATTATTTGTATTAACAAATAATTGTAAATAATATTGACAAATAATTTAATTTTAATACAATTAAATGTAGTTAATATAAGATTTGCAAATAATTGTAATTATAAATACTATTAGCAAGTCAATATAGGTAATATTTTTTCGTCAGGTAGTACTTGGTTGACGACCCTCTTTTGGTTTTGGATTATTGTAGAGTATACAACGTCATGCACCTGGTCTAGCGCTGCTGGCCTTTGGGGGCATGCAACAACAACAACAACGATATTTTTTATATGTAAAGTAACAAATTATTGCTTACATTTATTATTGATGGCTATTTTGCTAATATTTCATTTTATACATTAGTTTTGAAGATTGTGTTTCTAACATCTCCCCACTCCAATCTAAAGTGTACCTATTTAAACTATAGTCCAGGATCAATAACTTATTTTCTAATAATATTGGATTAAATATAAATTTAATACTTTGTGTAAAATAAAAATTATAAATTTATGTAAAACATTTTTACTTCTAAATAATTCATGATTATGATAATCACTTGTGATGTAAATTTACTGGGCGACAACTAGACTGCATGTATTCAAAATCTGTAAATCCTTTGCATTAATTGAAAAAAAAATTTCATTAATCTGTAATCACAGTTGTATAAAAAAAACTAAATTCCATGTTAATAAGATTTTGCATAGAATATTGTATAAATAATTCGAAATTGTGTGTCAATATGTTTTAAAATTCATCAATATTTATATTAATTACTATGATTTTATAAACCTTACTTATCTGTAATTGTAGTTGCGTGTAAAAAATAATTTGGTAATCATTAATGAATATTTTATTAACCATTTTTTATTAGTTCAAAATGATTTTTAAGAGCATGAAATACAAAGTGTATGTTATAAATTAATTACATTCTATTATTATAACCTTGAAAATGTAAAATTCTGTTTAAAACATTACATTGAATTTTTGAAGTCAGATGTTTAGTATTTCTATTAAGTCATTCAACTGAAATTGTTTTCATTTAACCCAATTATTTGTCTCTATTTTTAATCAAAGAATTGTCAGAATTGATGAATGTTGATTTTTCATTTGTTACTTAATGTTATTTATTATAATGTGTATGCATTTGTATATTGAAATATCAATATGAATATAAACTAAAACTAATTTCTGGCAGGACAGACCACGTGGGCCAAGGCCTGCAGTGCCTGTTTTCCTGACCAAGAGCCCCTGGGCAGCGAAGAACATGTCCCGATTAGGTGCTCAGCATAACGCAAAACATCCAGTGTTTAGTTCCCAAGCATGCTCATTGTGGACATAATGTTACAAATAACCACTACCTCTTTTTTAAAGAGATAAAACTAAAATTAAGTAAAAGAATCCATCCTAAAAGAATTTTAATAGTAATTTTTTAATAGTTATTAATTCTGAATGAAAATTGACATTATATTAGGCATTCACAACCTATTCAAGTCCTTGGCTTCTTTTGCTTTGATTGTAAATTTAATTCTAAAATATTGTAAGTTAAAAAATAGTTAATTTGAATTCTCTTATTCAAATAATTAATACTGTGAAATAATACCTAAATATGTGAAAATAAATGTTATGCATGAAGTTTCACCTGATTTATAAAAACATATCAACTCAATTTTTTTCATTTTTTTACCTGGGCTGTTATTAACATCCCGCTGTTTCTATTTTTGTAATTCAATTGAATTAGTTTAACAATTCTGTTTTTTTTATTTTCAGAGTATTACAACAAAGTGAAAATCTTCACAAAAGGAGAAATTTGTTCCAAAGTACTAATTCGGAAGGTGGACCACAAAAATAAAAATAAAAACTTGTAAATTAAAAGTAAAAAAAATTTGCAAAATCTTTTTTCAAATGTAAATAAAAATAGGTACTTTTTTTATTTTCAGTATTATCATAAATAAAAAATGTTAATACCATTAATATTTAGACATTTCACTTATATATAGCTTTTGTTGTGTTAATTTTTATAAGTAATAAAAAATCTTAATCTGTATCTTTTTGTATCATTTTTCTCAACATCTTGTTGCTTGGAGACATTTCACTTAATTATGGATTTTGTTTTGTTAATTTTTATAAGTAATAAAAAATGTTAATCTTTATACTTTTAATCATTTTTCTCATCATCTGGTTGCATGGAGTTAAAAGATTTGGAAAATGGAAAACTAATTTATATACGAAGAAAATATATATGTGTGTGTGCTTTAAAATAATTCTATAAAATTATCATAAAACAACTGGAATTCTTTTATACCTTCAAGTTCAGTTTTAGCAATAAATTGACACTTGCTTATACAAGAATTTTTTTTAAAAAAATTATAAATAATTAAATTCTGCAATAACAAAATATTTTAAAAACAGAATATAAAAGTTATATAAATAAATTTAGATTATTAAAATAAAACTATAAAATTTAGATAGCATTGTCAAAAAATGTTTTAAAATATGAGTTAGTAATTCATATTTTTTAATCTTTACATAATTAAGAATTAAAAATGCACTTAATGATATTTGACAATTACATGGATAACAATTGTCTTTTAGAATCACAAAAATATATTCAGTATTAATTTGATGGATTTCCAATACTACCATATTAACTTTAGCAATGTATACAATATTAACTTTAAAATGAATTCAACATTTATAGAAATAAATAACCATAACCAGCCCTACGTCGGGGAAAGCGGCTATTATCGGCCAAACGGCAAAAGGCCGATGGATAACCTCATATGGGCACGTACTGGCAATTACATGGGCCACATGCGGCCAATATGGCTTTGATGGCCACCCGGCGCTGGGCCAACAGCGGACCGTACTGTCGGCCACTCAGCAATGCCGACGACCACTTATTGACGTAGCCGACGAGGCCAAATAGCGGCGGGCCGCTGCTGGCCAAGACGGCTGACAGCAGCGCCCCGATGGATGACCGGCATCTTTGTGTTTGCTGGGTTATTGTTTCCAAGCAAAAGAACAGCAAATATGCTCTTCATTTCTTCCATTTGACTTCTATTTAAAAAAATAGATACTCTACAGAAATTCTAGAACAGAGGACGTTTTGCTGTCTTGGCTCTGTACCCTTTTCTTTCCTACAAATTTTATTCTTTACAGATTCCACCTACTGCAGACCGTTGTTTGTTTTCTGAGAAGAAAACAACTAATTATCTCCTTCCAATTTACCCTTTATACAAGGCCCAAGAAATTATCTCTGTAAATCTTTGAGAATTGAAGACTTATAATTATTTTGGTTTTTCAGCAATCCTCAACCCGAAAATGAGAACTCAAGCTGTCATCATAAAGGAGGACATAACCTAACTCCCAAAGAGAGAAGTAATTTTTTTAAGTATCTTAAATTAACTGATGACTAAAATAATTATTAAATGTGTTAAAATTTTCAAAAAATCATGCTTTAATTGTTATTTTGTATCACAAAGCTGCGATAAAAATTAATGCACTTTGAATCACTATTGAATCACAAAAATAAAATCTGTTTACAGATAAAATGTTTAAGCACCAGGAAAAATTCAATGGTAACCAGTGAATAAGATTTTACTGGGACATTTAATTTGCAATAAAATTCTCCACAAGTAATTAAATTTATTAGAACTCTTAATTCTTATTATTGAAAGATTGTTAAATAAATAGGCAACTTGATGTATTTTTTTCCTTTGAAAATAAAATTCTACAGTAAATTTTTGACTTCAATCAAGCAACTGTTTTGTAATTGATGAAATATAAATTAACAGAAAACATTTGAAACACAAAAATAATGCTACAGTATATTACTTTTTATAATGTAAATAGGTTAGTAAAATAAAGTTTTCTTGTGCAATTAATCAATACATTAAACTAAATCATGCATATTTGTTACGTTTTTTTCTATAACGTCAGTACTTCAATATTAATTGGTTTGATAAATATGTCTATCAAGTGCATTACAAGTGCATTACAATGATCAAAATAATCAAGATTCTTTTAAATTTTGAATAATATACATATCAGGTTACAAATGGTTTATTGCTTTAAAATTAAACATACCTTTTAATTCAATAGAATATGACTGTACACAATAATGTTAAAATTAAATTATTATTATCTTATATTTACTTGAAAAATAAACAATTGACAAACCTATAGCTTTAGTTGTTACATTTTATTTATGTTATTTATATTTAAAAATAAATACGTTGAAGCTGTATTTATATAAGCATTCATCTACAATTTCAGTAATTTTAATTTGATGATGTTACAATATATGTTACATTTTTCCTACTTGGAATGTTTTAATACTTTCCCCACACATATGAATAAATAATTGATTTCACAGGAAAAATAATTAATGGTTATAAATATAGAGTTGAAATATCCATACAAAATGTGAATAATATAAATAATAATAATAGATATTATAATACTTATTTTATATACTATTTACTATGACTTTTACTAGAACTATGTTTGCATCTCTAACAAAATACTCTTCTTTAACTTAATCAACATTGATAAATCTTGAAATGACAACCATAGCACAAATAGTTCAAAAGGATAGTTAAAAACCCGTATCAATTTTGAATCCAAAATGTTTCATTATACTCTAGAGATAATTTATATACACTGAAGATACATAAATAAATACTAGATATTGTCTAAATGCATATATTGGTGTTTTACTATATTTGGAATTAATTGTCATATTTAAATATCATATTTAAACATAATTAATTTATGTCTTGATCTTTTTAATAAAATACAATACCTGTAAAATAATCTTGAGTTTTTAAATTTTTAATAAATATTAGAGTTATAAAATGCTCTATTTAAAAGTTTTCATACAAATCATGCAACTTATAGTAACAAATTGATGCCTTAAATGCATTACTAGTTTCATGACTCACTGTGTTTTTTATACTTTTGGTTGTTCTTTCCAATTTTAATTAAAAAATTTTGTTATGGCTGCAAGAATATAATTTACCTAAAAACATGCTTAATTTTAAATAAATATAAAGTGATTCTTTATGTAAATAAATAATAAAAAAGAAGGTTTTCAATAAACACATCTTTAACATAAAGTTTTAATAACTTAGAATTACATTTAATGAAATATTTATTTCCTAATAAAACAAATCACTATTAAGACTTTTTAAGTAATGTGGAAAATGAATTAAATTAGATTATATAAATTATTATACAAAAGAAAATATATAGTTCCAGTATCTGTTTTTTTAAACATATTAAGCATACACATACATTAAATCGAATTCTTCATTTTTATTTTCAAATAATATTTTCGTAAGCATATCATGATACATTTAAATCACATTTCTTTCTGCAGTAACTTGACATGCTGCTAATATTATCTGCAAAAAATATAATACAGTTTAATAATTTTAAATATAATATACGTATTTATTTTCTACAATACTTATAAAACAACTTTATAAACTGATTGATAATTTTCATTAATTTCTTTTGTACGCCTTCTTCTTGTTTCTTTAACTTTATTAGTTTAGTCTTATATGAGCTTAAGACACTTATATTTATATAATAATTATAAATTATTATGACAGTGTAAAAGATATTATAAAAGGTGAATAGGTAAATAATTATAGAAAAGATAAATTTAACAGTTGAGGGATTTATATTATTGATGGGTTTAAATAAATACACTTAAACTCTAAACTTTAAATTCTCTTTAATCAATTTGGGATGACAATTAATAAATTAATCTTATAAAAGCCAAATATTTATTTTCCAACTTATCAAATTATAAAAAGTTAATAATGAGCAACTTTGAAACAATCGTATGTTAAAATTTAGATTTAATTGTGTCTACCAGTATTACCTTAACATTTAATTTTTTTCCTGTATTTAAAACAGGGTAAAAGAAAGATGACTGTTTTATTCTATTTTCATGAGTTAATTTGTAATTTTTAAAAATTATGAAAATATAAATTAAATTTTTACCTTTTTCTGCACATTAACTGCCTGAAATAAGAAAAAGATTGTTGTAATTAGTGAAGGATAAAAAATATCACACAAATAGTTTTTAAAACTAATCACTTCATAATGTAATAAATAATGAAATAAATATAATATATTTAAAATATTATGTTTTTAACTTCTAAGAATAACTAGGTATGATTAAGAAATATATATAATACTCGTTGTCAACCTTATTAAATATAATGCTAATAGTTGAGCACAGCACTTTTCAATTCTTGTTAAATATTCCTTGTTTCTAATGAAAATAAGTTCATCTTTAAGACGTTGATTTATTCAAGTTAAATAGAAAATACTACTAAGAATATTCGCCTTATCAAAATAACTTGTAGAATAATTAATTGTAATTATTTTGTGATAATATATTTGTGATATTTAATGATATAATTTTGTATTAAGATCACAAACCATATTAATTTATTTTAGATTTTTAGAATTTTTATTTTCAAGGGTCCTTTTTTATAAATGATAAATTAATATTCGTATTTCAATTCATTATTTGAAATTTTTTTTACATTTATCAAATTTGAAATATCATTACCATGAAAGAAGAAATTTAGGAAATATTGCAGTAATGGAAAGAGTAGAAATGAATTAAATACAAATAAATAAATATCCATGTATATAAAATGTCAAGGAAAACATAAAAATTACATTTGAGATATTAACATAATTCAAGTGGTTAATAGTTTTAAAACTAGAGTCATTATGAACCCTTGTTATAACTAAGATTATTAATGAACATATTCCTATTGGTTATGATGACAATGAAATTCATCATTTGTAGCATAATGGAAGGGATTCACGACAACATTTTGACCATTCTTATGTGATGATTGAAGACAGCATTGATTAATTGCTCTGATAAATAATTAAATGAGCATTACTTAATATTTTAAACAAAAAAAGAAATAATTTCACAAACGATTTTAAATATAGCCGGGTATTTTTTTCTTTTGGTTATTCACTCAACGGTCATTTTTTGCACCCAAGGGCTAATTAGACCGGGACATAAAACGGATTCCGAAATATTACAAACACCGAAGCCCAAGGTAGGATACAAATCCATGAACTTTTGAACCAAAGGTAAGTTCACTAACCATTCGTCTACCAGATTGTCTTAAAATGCAATTGAAAAATGTAAATAAATGATAACCACTAGTTTTAGCTCTTAAATCAAGTTTACACTGTTCAGCATTTCTTAGAAGAATTTCCAATATTAAGAAAATGAATGTTTTGGTGTAAACATCATTTTAATGGAGAGTAAAAGTCTTTGAGGATTTTACTAACTTTATTGTTACTATCCCCTCTCAGTCAAATTTGATAAATGTTCTAAAGCACTGTGATCTGTTCTACAAACAAAAAATATTCGGATTTTAGTACCATTATATCAGAATAATTAGTTGCCGTTATAGGCAATATAATAATGTAAATATATGTAACAAAATTTATTTTGACACAAAATTTCTTATTAGTGAATTTTACATCAGAACCTTTAGGCCTGGCCTTACATAGCCCCATAATCTAGAAAGAAATAACAAAATTTCCTACTAAGCAGATATATCATATTGATCTCAATAAACAGGGGAAAGATTTAAGATAAAAGTCACGTAGCATCAGATAATCTTCAGAATTATGTATACCATAGGAAAACAGGTAATTAGAATGAATTAAGCTCTGAAAAAGGTTAAAATTCAAACTTAATATTCTTATCAACTCTTTTTTTGAAAGTTTAGCTGATTCGATAGCATCTAACATCTTCACAAAAAAGATACAATAATGAATTTCCATTTAGTTTAGTTTATTTCACAAATATTACATTTGTTTAATAGCTATATTCGTTTTCCACCTTCGTTTTTATAGATTTAAATATGCCTACTCATATTTATTCAAAATATTTTAGAGATTATTATAACAAACGTAATTATTTGATTGTTATAGAAATAATCCAAAACGATATCAGTGCAGAGGAATATGTTTTTATAGAAATAACGTTTCTAATAGTCATGTTTTAAGAAAAATTAATTAATTGAATTAGTTGTACGACAATAATACTGAGATTACATAATTTAACAAATTAAAAATTTTTACAAACATATTTTACCATTAAATTATGACTATAACTGAAATACTATTTAATTACAATGAATCAGACAATTTATTTAAGTAAAACATTTTTTAATTTTTTATAATTATTTAAATGTTACTTACAGAAGTTTTGTGGTCCCTCTGTAATGAAAATACGAAAAAATAAATAAAAATAAATATTTTCTAATGAATTATTGTTTAAAGAATATTCAACTGTTAAAAATATGTTTGTTAAACTAGAAAATTATATTTTAAAAGTGTATTAAACATGCATCGTAAATTATTCTTACACATCATTAATAATAATAATGTAATATGCCAATTTTCTTTTTTACATATGATGAAAAATATTTAAAATCAAATTCTTACCGTTCAAATAGAAACCTACGAAAATATGTAAAAGTGTTAATGCATTAAATATTCTGTATCTTATATGCACAATTTTAACTATATTCTTAATATTTAGAAATTTAGACGTAAAATATATTAACATAAAATTAAATAATGATAACTATTCTGAAATTATTTTTATACAGTTTAATATTTGATACTCAGTCATCAAACAACAAATATTGCTTCCGAAGGAAATAACTTAATTTAAATAATTTGTTATGAAAACTAATTTAAAACATACTATTTGTAAATAATATATTGCACTAATTGAAAGTATAATTAAAATTTCATTTTAAAATAATATTTTGGAATACTAAATACATTATTAAAAAAATATTATATTTCAAAAATATATTAAAATTTAAATTATATTACGTAAAATAATATATAAGCAACTATACATATTTAATTTTGGAATTATTATTGAAAATTAAGTATAACACTATAAAATGAAATACTTACGCAGCAAAAGGAGATCTGTGAACATAAGAAAAATAATTTAATTTAAATGGAAAAATTAGATTTTCAAATAATTAGTAAAAACACTTACAATTCATAAAATTTTATTTTTAAAGATTCAAAATTTTCATCCTGTTAATTTATATTTTACAATTAGCAATCTTAATATTCAAAAAAAATTTAGGATAGAGAAAGGAAAAAAATTTACAGATTATTTAAAGTTTGAATAATAATAATGCTAAAATATTACTCTTCAAAATTTCTTACATTCCAAATTAAAAAAATTAATGGAATTTTAGTCGTTTATTAATAATTTAACAGATTAAAAGTACAATAGTATCTTAAATAAAGAATAATAAATATTACATATACTAAATAAATAAGTGACGGAAATGTTTTTACATAAAAATAAATTTTGTAATGTAAGTTATTTTCACTTATTTAAAAATTATATTTTTTTCTATTTTGAGTGCAAATTACGAAATTAAGGATAAATTAAATTTTCATACCTATCGTTAAGTGTAATTATTATAATTAGATTGAAACGAGATTCTAAGTCTAATATTTAAACACTAAATTTTCAATAAAAGAATCAAACTGTATTACAGCATTTTTGTATGTTATTCATTTTAAGATCATTTATAAAAATATGTAAGTAAAATTCAATGTATAAAGAAGACAATCAAGATTATTAATATATACCTACTTTATATTAATTTTATTTAATAGCTATTTAATTTAATAGTAACTAAATGCAATTAAGTAAAATGCAATAGGATACAAAGTAATTAAAGTTGCTAAGGGCGTGTCAGTAATAGACAAAGGGAAAACAATCGGGCGCATAATATTTTTCATAACATAAACTTACCAATCGGAGGTACTAAAACAGAAAAATACATATAATATTTCGTTTACATTTGAATATACAAAAATATATATAAACCAATACATAAATTAGATCCCTGAAATTTCATTTCAAAATCACTTATAAATTTTAGTGAAACATTTAAATAATTAATGCACTATATTAAAAGGCAAAGCAAAATATCGTTAACTTTTAAGGAAAACACATGATAATAATAAAATAATAAATAATTATAAAAAAATTAAAATAGCTATATTTCCTGTTATACAGATTAAAATGCCTACTTAATAAAAGGTAAAATATTTAGTAGATTAAACATTTTTAATATTAAATGAAAGTATTTATATATTTATTTAGAATTCGGTAATTGCTAATTTTATGTGTATAAACTACTGAAAAATTCTTCATTACACTTTAATGATATTTCCTTTAAATTAAATAATTTTTAGAATTTATTTATAACTTAAATTATGCAAAAATTGGCAAAAATAATAAAAATAGCTTGAATAATATATTGAACAATTTTCTTACTTCCAGTAAGATATCCTCCTGAAAATTAAATACATTTTAGTATATAAATATCTAAATTAGAAAACTCAACAAATTGAATGCAACATATTTCATTTAAGTACCTTCAATGAATTTATCGTATTTCTGAATAAAGTCAATACCATACGCTAATTAACTTCATAAACATTCTTTATATTTGTGCAAATTCTAAGGGAAAGATTTTATGATATTGAATCAAGATAATGTTTTTACGTTATTCATAAATCCTTCTTAAAAGTATCTAAGCTTGGATTATAGAAATATTCAGTTTTATTAAAATATTAAGTTTGTATTAAAATTATTTAATATTGCCGCAAATAAATTAGTAGATAAATAAATTTATGAGTGATTATTTTTTTATATTGGACTTTTTTATCATATATTTTTCACGAAAACAATCTCATATGTATTTTAATGAAATCATAAGAACCTACCATTAACAAAATTACGCAATAATAATATAATTGTTTATTCAGTTGTTATATTTAAATACCATTGAGAAACTGTATCTACAAAATTTTAATTGGATGGAATAATTTTTTATAAAACTATTGCAACATATTTATATTTATTGCTTTTTAATATTTTGTTATTTTATTGATTTACGAATGTTTTATTGCATTTTTTCTAATTGAAATTTAAATATTCTGAAATACAATAACCAAATATTCAAATGAAATATAAGTTTCATTTGTTTAATTAAGTAATATTAAAACATCTAAATGGGATTTGTAATTCTTAAATGCGCATTTGAATGTGCATGAATATGCATATGCATGAAATGTAATATAAATATGCTTTTAAATTCAAAAATAGTCCGAAAACAAATGAATGAAAAGATTAACGGATTTTTCATTTTATGACTCAAACGTTTAATTTCCATGTAATAATATCAGATTTGTTTAATAAAAATATTTTAAAAAAATAAAAATTTGTTTTCCAAATCTTTCATAATTAAAAACTTAAGTTTTCAGGGTTAAAATACCCTTTAACTAATATTAGTATAGGAATTTTATCATACAATAAGGTAAATAAGAAATTTAAAAACAGTTTTTAGCAATTAAATTATCCTTATCAGAAATTTTGTTATTCCAGTTTCTTACGAATTATAGGAACTTCAATGAAGTCTTACATATTAAAACGTAATGTGAAGTATTTGTTACAACACAAATTAATTAGCTTTTTTAAAGATAAGTACATTTAAATCATCTGACAAGTAGTTTTGCTTTAAACTCTGTATTTTAAATGCTGTAATTTATTTTCTTAATATACAGTTAAGAACCCACTAAATTTAATTGATAACAAAACGGATGCATAACGTTAGTAAAAAAATAACAAATACTTTCTTCCTTTTTCACTTTAAATTCATCAATTCAGAAATTAACTATCCATAAATGTGTTGGTTTGAAAAAGATGAAGTTTTATTTATAAAATGGTTACTTACCAGATGCAACGTAATCTAAAATGAAATTTAGATGAATAAATATTTTTTACAATAAGAAAAACAGTTTAAAATCTAAATATATTAAACTCTTATTAACTGGTCGTTAGTTAAATATTTAAATGTTGATAAATATTCATGAAAATGCTCATAATTTCTAATAATGCATATGTTGCAATCTAACAATGCTTAAGAAGTAAACATCTGATCTAAATAAACGTAACTATTTTAATTCAATGACTTAGCGTAACTTTTAAGACGATGCGTTTTTGATAAATTTCATGGATGTGTTTATCATTTGGCTCTTGTTGAGCTTAAAATTACAAATCTGTTAAGAATAAATTTATCAAGAAAAATGAAGCAAAATTTAAAGTACTTAACAAAATTAAAAGGTCAGTTGCTACTATACTGCGTTTATTGAACCTCCAAGGCACATATTTCTTATTTTTAAATACACAACAATTCTTTTAAATTACTACATAAATATGGTTTTATATACAGAATAAAATAAATAAGTTTAAGTTTGTATTAAGTATTAAAATCATTTTGTTCTTCAAGCAAAGTGAAAACTATGATTTTTTTATAATGTGTGTAAAAACAAATAATTTCTAATAATATAAATTAAGATATGTGTGAAATTAAGAAATTTTTTATAAGTGTTTCATTACAAAAATTTATACTTTTGAAACGTCTTACTACTTGAAGAATAATAATATTTTATGAATAAACGCTTCGTTTGTATTGTACTATCTAAAAATTATAAATATCTGCAAAACTACATAAAAAAACTGAACACAATAAAGAACTAGAGAAATACTTCATTACATTAAAAAGGGATAAATATTTAATTTGTATAAATGTATTTGATAGATTTTTGACATACTGAATTTGCATACTTGAGAAGTAGCACTTTTTTGTAAATATAATCATGCAAATTTATTCGGGCAACAAATAATTAAAAGAAGTAATATTTGCTTAAGAAATATTTACTATATCTATTAAATAAATAAGAATACTTACTCAGCATAGTGTTCACTGTAAAACAATTAAAAAATAAAATTAAATAAGTTATATATTTTTATAAAGAATGAATGATTTCTTTGTTTTATATTTTTATAGTTTTTTTAGACAATCTTGTCATAAATATTTTGTATTATAAATTTTTCAAAACTTATAAAATAATTGAAATTCAGAATTATATTTAAACATGTATAGATAAATTCTCGAACAAAAATATATAAATCAAAAGTAAACTTAATTCAACATTATCAGCGAATCATATGAATTATGTTTATATTCTTCATTTTATTATAAAAATATTCATAATTTCACTAAAACATTTTAAAAATACAATAATCTTCAAATCTTGCGTGATATCAAGAAATCACGATATCAAATCATATCAAGAATATACTTACAAAGGTTGTTAACTGTAAATAAAAAAATGAATTAAGTAATCAATAAATTCAAAAACTTATTTTAAAATAATATTTGTTTCTCTAGTTAATTTGATGATAAATTTTATCATCATTATTCAAAAAATGAAATTATTAATTAATTGATAAAATTAAGTAAATAATAAAATAAAATTCTGTTATCAGTATGCTCTAACTAGACATTAGAAAGTTTTAATCACAAATTAAAAGTTACAAATATTCTTTTCAAAGGATAAAAAAGTAAGACTTAATATATAAAAGGACATTTCTAAAGTATTTTATTAATACTATAAGCAAAATAAGAGTTTCAAGTTAATGTACCACTATTAAATTATGATATTAATATATATTTACCATCGTTGTTGTTTTCTCCTGTAAATAAATATAATTTTTATATAATGAGATTTTGAGAGAAATTCAGGTAATGAGAATAATGATATATTTTATTTAATAAAATTAGTGAGATTTTGGAAACAGAAATGCATAGAGTTTGATGTATGAATTTTTCTTCAATCTTACTTAAGAGGCATTTTTATTAAATCTTGAGCATTCAAATAAAAATGTTTTCTATTTTTCTAAAATTATTCGTCATAAAGTTAATTCTAAAGAAAATTAAGTCCATACGTTTCCATTTTTTATAAAATAAACTAGATATTACTATTGTTGATATTCGAATTATACAACATAAATAACCGAGCAAAAAAATTAATTAATAATATAAGAAATAGTAAATTTTGAAGAGTATTTTTTAAAAAATAATGAATTTAGTGAATTATCTATTTCAAAGCAAAATGTTTTAATTATAATATAATCTCATTTTTTAATAGAAAATTTAACTTATAATTATTATTTGAAAATTAGTTAAATAAACTAAATATTCATCAAACTTACCTGGAATATCTGAAAATAATTCATAAATATTAAAACGCTGATGTTAAATAATAGAAGGCTTGAATGTTTTCATAAATAATTATTATAACCAATAGTTAATTAAAAATAGACAATATATTTCTACAAAAATAAATAAGACATATTTTTTATTCAATATAAACATATTTTTATATTTTTCATACGTATATATGTCTTTTTAAAAGTTAAAGAAGAAATTTTCATATGTTTAAGCTTTATTTTTTAATTTAGTTTCGATTTGTATTTATAAATCTTTTGAAAAGTTAACAAGTATAATGTTTATTTTAATATTAACATAATTTAATAATAAATAAATATTAGAAGAAAAATTTACTTATATTAATAGAATGAGTCTTTCTCTAATTATATACTATGCAGTCTTTCTTTAACTTTCTGAATTGGTTAAATGTTTATTCTTTTTACAAAAAAAAGATTTAAAATTATCTTTATTTATATTTTATCAAATATGTCATTTGCAATTTAAAACAATTTATTTAAACTTGAAGCATTATATTGAATTATAACTTATAAAAATTTACTTTAACGAAACTTCATTTAGTTTCACAGCCTTATTTAATTTGTATGTTGTTATATTGCCTTAGTTAAGATTAAAAATAATAAATTAGCTTAATATTATTAAAATTTTACTTACTAAAAGTAGTTCCTGCAAATATGAATGAAGTATTTAATTAATGAAAGTGATTTAAATACTTGAAATTTTGGATATCTTTTAATTGTTAATAATATTCACTTATAAAAATGTTATTAAACAGTATATTAGTGATTTTTGTGAAAGAGCCTAGTTACATTTTTTGAGAAAATCACAGAATTTTTTATAATTCTAATAAAATGTAATGCACTGTTCAATTTAATTCTTTTCAAATTAGATATTAAACACATTCAAAATAAACAATCTATATAGTGATGAAATCTGTATTGTTATACACACAATTCAGTTTTACACAAATAAATTAAAATTATTATATTTGTATTTATTAGTGTAATGTCAATTTATTACCCATTGGTAATGAATGTTACTTTCGCCATAGTGAATCATAAGTTTTTTTAACTTTTTATAAACACTTAGACTTGGTCAGTTGTAATATTTATAATGGTTGAGAAACTCTAACTATGCAATTTCTAAAATGTAAATTCTGTTAATTGTTGATAGTGTGATATAATATTTTCAAAAATATTATGTATTTTTTAAATACCTACAGTTTTTAATATATAAGGATTTTATAACTTGATGAACAAATTATATATTGAATAACTTTCAGTGTACATTGAAACGTTTTCACTTGAAAATATATTTCTTTTAATTAATTTGAATCAACAGATTTACTTTTTGGAGTTAGATGCATGTTTATTAATTTTATATGTTCAGTTGATTATTTCCTCTCTCAAATCATTTCAATGAGATTATACATATTTATTTACAGCTCAGAATGTGATTTAAGTGAAATAAGATTGTGTTTAAGTTGTATTGTATTCCATTAATTTTTGTACTTACTAAATAAATTTTTACTTATGAATTATAAAGATAAGTAACTATTTTAAAAAATCAATTCATTTAAAATTCAATATAATTAATAATTTCATTAAATTATTTTAACCATTAAGTACAAAATCATTTAATACAGATCTTACGTTATCGATAGTTTAAATTACATCTTCTAATTTTCTAAGTTAATTACAATAAAAAATCAAATATTAAATTAAAACTAATACAATGTTATATTTAACGCAAATTTTAGAAACACAATCAAAGTCAAAAAATATAAAATAATATATGAAATAAATTATTTAAAGATAATAATTTTTAACTATTCGCTAAAGCTTTTTATTTAACATGAACTTTTGATATCAGATTGCATTCAGAGTTTTATGCCTACTTTCACGCACAAAAACAATTATTTAGAAAAACATTCCGTAAAGTTTGCATAAAACATTACAAACTGATTCGTAAAATTCATATTGATTGAATTACAATTGAATTAATTAAATAAATTAAAAAAACATGCAAATGGTTTGAAAACACAACCTAATTCTGTAACTGATTCCTAAAATTAAGTTTAATTTCCATAAGTAAACGAGCAACATTTTGAAATATATATATATAATATACATATAATATATATATATATATATATATATATATATATATATATATATATATATATATATATATATATATATATATATATATATATATATATATATATATATATATATATATATATATATATATATATATATATATATATATACAACACATAAGTAATAAAATCCAAGAGAATTTTTATTAAAAAGTATAGTATAAAATTTCATTTTAAATTCAAGCAATGACAAAGAGGAAAATTCTCATTAAAGTAATTTTAAATACAATTATAAATATGAAACTAATTATTAATTGGGATATCTTAAAAACATTAATAACACTTTTTATAGATTTTAATAAAATAAAGTTTAAATAATGTTTTGTTAATAAATAAAAAAATATTTAACTGCGTTAAAGTAAACTATTTTCAATGTAAACAAGCATTATTGTCTTCATTAATTAGATATTTTCTGGTATACACAACTTTTTTAGCAATTAGGTCATACTAAAGCAGTAAGAATAGAGCATAAATTTGATAATTACCACTAGGGATTCCTAAAAGAAGCAAATAATTGTTTAAAATTATTAATTTTTTAATTTGTTTATATATTTTATCAAAAACACTAATTTTATTGGAAAGTAAATCACTTGGCTTTAACCAGGAAAGAAAGAAAATTATTATTTATTAATAATTAAGAAAACCAGAAATAGGAAGTAAACCAAAACTTCTCATCCAGATTTTACTTTAACTTCATAATTACAAATGTATATCATTAAAGATTTTAGTTGCGGATTAAAAAGTAAGCGATTTTTTTATCTGAATAAACGAATGTAAGTTTCAATCAACTGTTATCAAGTTTTTACTTTTGTCACACACAGATATATGTTAAAACTTTCAGCAGATCCTAATTGAAATCATGTTTCTTAAATCCTGATACTTGATAAAGCTATACTTTTACTCTTTCTAATTCTCTAATCAGTCTAATTTATTTTGATATTTTTTCTGAAGAAAGTTATTATTAACTATTTAAAAAGTTATTAGATTGTTTAGGCTTATATTATTTCAAATTAAGAAGAATAAAAAATAAAATAATAATTACCAGGGAATCCTAAAAGAAAATAAATAGAATTGCTTAAAACTATTCATTTAATAATACATATAGTGACAATAACTTTTCAAAACCCTATTCTGTCTAAAACATTAATTTCTATATTAATTAAATCATGTTGCTGCAAAGTAAAAGGAGAATGCGAGAGTCAAAAATCCCCCATCAAAATTCTTCCACCCAAAAGTACGACTAAAATATTATATTTCATTTAATAATTATTACTCGTAAAATATAAAAAAAACATTTTTAAATTTATATGGAGAATGTTGAAAAACTTTTAAAATGCTGAACTCATATAAAATTTATATAAAATTAATACTTAAAAATTATATTTAAGTATTAATTTTAGCTAAAAAATATTAATATTTTATATCTTTTAAATTAATATTATATTGCTTTTAAAAATTTTGTTTGAATTTATTGACTTATGAGTAAAGTTGATGTTTGAATACAGTAATATTGCTTACTTTATATCCACTTTTAACAAAACAGTAATTTTTATCAGAAAGAATGTCATTTTGAAATAAACAAAACAAATAATATAGACTTGAAATATAATAATTTTATATGAAATGTATTATTATATTGAATTATCACAAATACAATATCTAGAATAACTAGAATTAGCTTAGTCCTAAGAAAAAGAGTATATTGCCTAAGAAAGGAACTTTTAAAATTCTAAAAATATCTTTTCTTATGAGCATTTGAAAATCAGATTTTAGTTTCTAAATACATTTTATGTAAACTTCTTTTATTTAAATTTTATCTTATTTCTTTTTTGATGCAATCATGCTAATTTTCATTCTATTTATGTGTTTCTTGTTCATTGGGAATATGTAAGTAGCATTTTTTTCATTTAAATTATATACAATCATAAAATTCTTTAAAAAAATGAAATTAGTTCATATATTTAAAGTTGTTAAACACTGCATCGAATATTATAGCCGTATATTTTTAAAAAAATATTTATATAATTTTAAAAAGAGAGGTTTGATAAAATAATTGCTTACCTTGTGATCCTAAAATTTTAATATGCTTATGTTAAAATATATATATATTCCAAAAACCAAACATAAAGATTTATTTTGATAAGAGTTTCACATTAATCAAAATGGTCTCAAAAAAGCTGCAGCTTACCTGGAGATCCTAAAATTTTAAATGATATTTGCTTAGATAAGGTATATATTTACAATATCAAATATACTCTATGTATTTATAAAATATAAAAAATGTTTTAAAATAATGACTTAATAAAATATTTACATACCTGGAGATCCTAAAATATTAATGATATTTGTTTAGATAAAAGTTATACATTTAGAATATAAAATATACTGTAAATATTTATAAAATATAAATAATGTTTTAAAATAATGACTTAATAAAATATTTGCATACCTGGTGATCCTAAAAATTAAAATATTTTTATTTGTAAAATAATTGTTTGGTTTACAAAAGAATCAAGTAAAAAGGGTGTAAAGATATGCTTATCACTAAATTTTAAAAAAAAACATTTGAGCTACGATTTGAATGCAACTATTTTAAAAAGTTACATTTTAAAATATTAAAATAACAAAACCTAATGCAGGTAATTATTCAGAAATGCTTCCTAAGCAGAACTGCTACATTATTCATATAATTACAACTATTTTTCTGCAAAAATTACAGAAACACAGTTCACAGAAAATTCTGCCTAAAAATTATTCTAAAATGAAAGTGTGTTAAAAATAAAATTTAATGAATTCTGCTTTTCCATTAAAGTTTCATTAAAGTTAAATGCTGATATTATGCAAGTGAAATGTGGATTTTAAATATTAGATATCCTATTAATGAGTACATTTTAATAGGATTTAAATATAATTAACAGAATAATAACAAAAAAGTACAGGAAAAAAACAACTAACCCGATCCTGAAAAAAGTTTATTTTTATTTGAAAAAGGAATTTTCAAGTAAAATCTTTTAAATCAATTCTTCAGAAAATAAATGTTTTACATTTAAAAACCGAATATTTACAGTTTTCTTTTACATTTTATTCTTTCCTTTATAATCAGCTGCTATTTTTATTGCTTATTAAAGAACTACAAAAATGTTTGAAATATCTATTGTTAAAAATTCAAAATAATTTTACCAAAGACAAAATACTTGAAATGTTAAGAGACTGCGCAAAACAATATTATTATATAATTAGAAATTAATATAATAGCAATTAAAAATGAAAAGAATTGTGTATTAATCGTAATTTCATAAATTATATAATCATATTTTATATTTCTGAGAAATTGAAAATAAATTTCAAATTCAAGGGTATTTTAATGTGTTTTCAATTCTTTATATAAAAACATGTAAATGAAAACCTTGGTATTCTTTCTAAATTATAATATAAAATAACAAGAAAATTTCGATTATTCTTAACTGTCAGTAACAGTGAATAATTATAAATTTAATATCCACATTTATTACTTATCATAAATTAATATTTTAAATGTATTTGTTGTAGTCATACTCAGCCAGTTAAAAAATAAAACTTTTAATAAAAAATTAAAAGAAATGAAGACTAATATTTTTTTAAAGTGGAATACATCAACAATTAATGAATTATTTCTGCAAATGTAAATTAACATGTAAATAGAATTTAAACTTTGTAATAAAAGAAAACAGAAGTTTTTGCTATAAAGAAAATGAAACTTACCTGGCATCATTATAGCTGTGTAATATAAAATAAATAAATTATTTTAATAAAATACAAAATAAAAGGATTTTTTATAATATAATTAAAACTATTTATTTTTCATAAGTTTTATGAAAAATAATAAAAGCATTTTTCAGTTTATTTGTAATCTTATAAGCACTTATTTTCAGTTTATTTTCTTACACTTGAAGTGAAAGGTTTCGAAAGTTTATTTACGCGAATTCAAACATTTGTAATACATATCATTATACCAGAGATTATTAATTTATTATGTATTTCCAATTAAATACTTTAATCCAAATTTCAAATAATACTTATAATAAGTAATTAGGAAATATAAACTTTGTACACTAAAAAGAGATTTCTTTACTAGTTATTTCAGGGATTATATTAAAAGTAATTTTAGGAAATACCTAACCTAATTATTTTCATACTTTAATAAAATAAAAATATTCAGATAAAAAATTTAATTTTCAAATAAAAAATTTAAATTTATAACGCAATATAATTTAATACTGAATTTCAAAATGTTTTTCGTATTTGTATAATAAAAAATATAAATTCAAATATTTTCGAAATCATAATTTTCCTTTCAAAAAATTTAAAAAAAACAATGACGATAAAAAATAAATAACGATTAAATTTTTAATGATTTTACACTGTTGCCTTACATAATAAACCTGTATATTACAACTATTAATTACAAAAAACATTTACTTACGTGGACTAGGAGCTGAAGAAAATGTCGATATTAGAAGGCAGTAAATACATGCATTTTTAAATAATTGTAAAATATTGCTTGAAAATAATTGAATAAAATACGTTTTATAATAAACATAACTTAATTAGTTTCACAGCTTAAAGTTTATATTCAATATTGGAAAACTGAATATTTTTTATAACCAAAATAGTAAAGCTTTTATTTTAACTCCATAATCTTTTTTCAATAACATTGTAATTCTATAACATTAAAATATCATTTTTTTGTACAAAAGTAATGGATAGTTTTATTTCATATTAATGAATGTAAAACACTAATAAATTTTTGAGCAACAATTACAGTTCTAAAACATATATTAAAACTTTCAACAAATCTAAATAAATTTATAATTTTTAAATTTTGACATTTAATCTAGTTACTTTCCCTAAATCTTCGGATATTTAAGTATTCCTACTTATTCTTTCGTACTCTTTGATGAAGTGTATTTAAAAACTACTATTTTCAAACAAGTTTCTAATTTAAGTTCCATTGGTTAAAATATATGAAAAAATAAAAATATCTCAAACATTTCATTCTGTTCTTAATTACAATCAATTTTTTAGAATTATTTTATGTTTCTCTCTAGATAAAACGAATCCTAATTAGGTGGATATTTTGTATATATGAAATAACTATACACATTATTTTCCTTACATAAAATTTGAATTGTATTCTAGTTTATTTTACGAAACATTTAATGATATTCATTTTCATAAACGTTTGTTACATGGAATACTATTACAAATTAACATTAGAATATTTCAAAATAAGAAAATAAAAACTTTTCATTAATAAAATACATACAGTTTTAATATTCATTATTTAAGATACATAAATTTCAATACTGAATATATACTTCATATATCTGTATTTAAAATTTTTTGTTAAGCATTTTACGTCAATGAATTAAAATAATTTTATATACATACTTTCGAAAATATTGAATCCTGAAAAATACTTACTGAGAGATTCTGAAAATAAATTAAAACGAAATCAATATTAGCAATTTTGTTTTGATTTTCAAATAAGATTATATCTTAGAAAATATATAGATACTTTAAGTTCTTTATCTAAGTTAATTCTGTATGAAATTTAATCATAAATCTTTAAAACAAATTTTGTATTATCATTTAATATTTACAACCCTGTGTTTTATCAAACATTTGCATATCAAAATATTCCATATTCATAGAAAGGCGTTTTAGCAGTAGTAATTTATCAAATATTAAACACATTTTAAAACATAAAGCCAAAAAAATTTGAAAAAATAAATGAAAAATTAGTGTTTTCAATAAAGAAAAAAATCATTCAAATTAAATTTTATTTTTTACTTACTGCCTTCATGTATGAAATATTAAAGACTTTGCTCAGTACTATAAAATTGTAAATAATCATACATTCTTGAAATAATTTTAGTTACATAAAATGAGTTAATCTACTTATTTTTTATATGTAAATTAAAAGTTTCAAAATTAACCAATACAATTAGGGAAAAAATAATGGATTTCTTAAAAAACAATTCAACTTAGTACTTAAATAATGTATTAAATTTAAATGGTAAACAAATTCATTAATCCTAATCTAAAATTTACTTAAATTTAAAATATTAAACTTACGTTTCAAGTTTTGGATTTGGGCACCTGAAAAACAATAAAACAAAAATAATTATACAATAAATTATGTAATTATATCTTTAACTATTTATATATATAAGGCATTATAAAAACTATATATTAATATTAGACTGTAAACATATATTAAGATTTAAAATAATACTATTAAAATAATTAAAAAACATCCTCAGAATAAATCCTCACAATAAGTTTGAAGTTATATAACAATTTGTTGTATAATAACGGTATCAAATAGAGAAAAATTTCTTAATATAAATCCAACTAAATTACCTTTATTTTTAGATACATTTATGTGCATCAAAGAGCTGTTTTATTTAGGTAGTTAATTCTTTATTTTTAATGCTAATCTATAAGTACTAGTATTCTAACTATATTTATAACATAACAGTTTAATAAGAACATTTGAAATATACAATTTTGTTAAGAAACATAAATGATAATACATTTTTTTAACGAAACTGAGATTTTCTTATGTAAACATAACTCTTAAGCTATCAAAAGAGCGTAATATAATTACAAATCTAATAATAATTTGCAAAATAAAATTGTAAATTTACTGAATTAATGTAAATCTCAGGCTAATAATTAAATTAACGTATGTTAGTTTTCAATGAAAATAGTAAAATCCTGTAAACATTTCTAAGATATCTTTCCACATAAATTTAAATTAAAAAAAATAATATGGATTTGAGGATTTAATCTTTCAAAAAAATTTTTAATTAACAATTTTAAAATCTATATTTAAATTATAATGTAAATTTAAATTAGCTTTAATATATTTTAAGCAATTATAAGGATTTCAATGTATAAATGAAATATCTTACTTGACAACTGATCTAATAGACTCTCTGTAAAATATAAATAAACAATATTATTATGTAAATGAATAATAATATTAATAAAACAATACATTTTTAATTTCAATCACATATTTAATAAGATGCAAAGACTATTTAGGATATGTTTTATGTTACAGAAACCTCAAACTATGAATAAAATTAAATCATTGCTCAAATTTGACATATCGTAATTGTTAAGGTCACAATAGGAATCATGAATTCATAATGTGTTTTTGGAGCTGAATTGTGTTATCGACACTCTTTGCATCCTTTAGCATTTTACTGTCCCCGATAATGGAAATATTTTAACTCGAATTCAATGATCAATATCATATAAATTGAAGGCTACAATATATCATTGGTCTTGCATAGTAGCAATCGATAAATATTCAGGAAATTTATTCTCTAATTAACCGCTCAAAATTACGTTTAGATTATGCTTGTTTACAACTTCATAAATGTATATTTGTTTACCTGTTAAGCAAAATTATAAAATAATTGAACTTACGTGGTATTTGACTGAAACCTGTAAAAAAAAGGAATAGGTTTTTATAAATCTAATTTTCTATATTATTTGCAATTTATGAAGATTTAAGAATTTGCATATGATTGTTTAATAAAATACAATTTATATGTTTTTAATAAAATATTTTTTTGTTTCCTAACCTCTTTGTTAGGAAACAAAATTAGTTAAAAGTAAAATTATTTTAAAATCTTTCAATTTGAAACTTATGATGTATTATTTTAAAATCATAAAAATGAATTAAAATCACATTTCATTAAATTTATATAATACTTACTTGAAAATGCTAAAAAATATAAAAATTAATAATTAGCATTTCCATATATATTAAAAACAAAAATGAATTTATCGATTTTTAATACTTTATAATGAACATTTTTATGAATTTACTTACTGAAGGTTTCTAAAATAAAAAAAACACTTGTTATTATTCTAGTTAAAAATAACTAATTAGAATAAAAAATCTAGTTTTTAATACAATTTTAATATGTAATATACATTTGGCGGCAAATTTAATCTGAAACTAATTCTATATTAAATTGAAGCTATAATATAGTGAAATTGAAGTAATTATCGTTTTCCTTATACATCGCTGGAAACTTTTGAAGTATTAATACTATTGATTATATAAAATATTAAATATATACAAAGGTTAAGAGTATATTAATTTATACAATTGATTTAATACTTGAAATACTAGAATTAATGAGTAATTTTATATTTAAAACTTACGTGATGCTAAAAAAGAAATTTCAACATATTTAATACTAAAAACTATAAAATATAAATTTAAATTATTTTCTTAAAAACACTAAGTGAATCATATTTTATATTAATATTTAATGAAACATAAAAATTTTTAAAAATCTGAAATTTAATTAATTTGCAAAATTTAATTATATTAGATATCCATTGAAGTTTTTCAGAAAATTAGCAGGAAACATCACATTATAAAAGAAAAACCATTTAACAAAGTAACTTTTTAACATTATTAAGACAAATTTTTTATAAAAAGAAGAGAATTGAAAAAAATCACAACCCAACATATAAAAAAACTTCTGATTTGTGCTTTTTTTTACATCAAGTAAAATAATTATTCAGGAAGTTTTATTTTTGTTTACTTTTTCATTTTAAATGATAAAAAATCAACAAAGAAAATTTTAATGAATTTTCATGAAAAACAATTTATATATTTAAAATATTTAAAGAAAAGAATTGTGTGTGAAAAGAAAAATGTTTATCCATGAATTCACATAGAAGGAAGTATATTATATAGGATTGATTAAGGATCAGATTATAATCTCTTTTAATACGTGTTTAATCTTCCCCACAATAAACTAATAATTTCAACGTTCCCTGAAAAAGTGGTTGGATAAAATTATGTAAAATGAGATCAGAAAATAAGCTAAATACATGCAAATATTTTTATCATAACAAATTCGATGTTCGCATTATCTTTGAATCCCTAAATAGTAAAATATGCTCACGCCCCGAAAGAAACATATAATTGCTCACTCATTATATTTCATAGATATTTTTATCAATTCGGAATGAAATATTATGTTTTGCATATTATTCATTAAACATTTCAATAAATATGTGATATTTGAAGTAACAGTGCAATATTATAAAAAGTACATTAAAATAACCATGGAAAAAATTATACATACATTGTTGTCCTCCTGATGGACCTAATAAGGAAATATTATAAATTAAAAAAATATTAAAATATAATTAAAAATTTTTAAATTATTTTCCTATTAATCTCACCATTTGATGTAATAATGTGAATTTGGCTTAGAACTTCTAGAACTTTATTACCATAATAATTTATACATTTCAAACAATGGCCTATTCTAAATTTCTCATTAAAATCAATTTTTCAAAAAATTTTGAATAGCAATAAAAATGTTAATCTTTAAAATTCTTTGTATTTCATTATATTACATTTTTATTGCTATTTTTTATACAAATATTCACGTCATATTTATTTCATTATTCATGGCTTAAATAATAATAACACATAAATTTCATAAATAATGCTATTTACTTGTGAAATATTACCGCAAGAACCATTTTTCAATAAAAGCAAGAATCAAAGAATATCTTCAATAACTTAAACATTAAGAACAGAAACCTTTTAAGGCAACATGCATAAGAAAACTTAGCTTAAGATAATGAGTAGAGTAAAATTAATAAACTCATAAATTTGAAGAGGATTCACACATAGCTAACTTCTAAGTAGTTATGCAATGTTACCACTACTTCAAAGCTGCACTTTAATGCAATAATATAAATTTAAAGCTAATCTAATAAATTAAGAAAATGCGTTTAATGCTATTAGTGAATTTTGGACAAAATAAGTAATTAGTTTGAATAAGATAGTATATTATATCAATTTAAATCTGTTGTAGTTAAATATCTTTGATAGTTCCAACATATCATGCAAATTTGAAAAGTAATTAAACAAAACTATACTCATAAACTGAGCTTACTTATAAATATTCATATACAATTAAGATATTTAAGAATTATTTCCAATGTTTCACAAGAACTTTTAAGAAATTAAGCCTTTATTATATGATTTTTTTAAATTTTGAATATTCAGAGTATGTTATATATTTTTATAAGCTAGTCATAAAGTTATGATGAATAGCATTGAATAACGAAGTCATATCGTTAGAAATAGTTTCTACATTAAGATTGAAATTTACTAGATTTATGAACCTTAAGCTAATACTAATAAAATATTAAGTTCTAGCAGTGTTAGAAGAAACATATATTAACTTTCTTAACAAGGTATAGAAAGGATCTAAAGAAATTATTGCTTCATATATTAAATAATATATAATAGTGTTAAACATAAAAGTTCGTAATATATGTGTAATTCAACATTTAGCTTTAGTATTCATTACGCATTTGAATATACTAATATATTATAAAAGACATTTTAGGAATAAATGTCATTTGGAAATTTATTGGCATTTTACTAAACAAGATATTTTTTATTAGTTTTATATGAAGTAGACGTTTTAATATCAGTCTAATAATTTTACTGAGATGCTTACAAAATAACTATTTTATAATATAATCAATAGTTAGAAGTTTAATGTTGTTGACTTAATCTACCCGATCTAGCCAAACACTAGACCAGGTCCCCTAGCAAAAAAATCTTCAAATAATCAAAATCCAGAAGAGAACTGAGAAATATGCACTCCCTAACAAGACTCGCACAGCTCATCAAGTGGTCCTGAGAGTCATGTACAGAGTGGCAATTTGGACTCGTCACAAACAATTTTCTCCCTTATCAAATATTATCATATTTGATAAGGGAGTGTCCCCTTTGTAATGTGGGAATAAATAACGTGTCCACTTTCAAGCCTTCAAACAACGCGATTAGCCTTGATGGGAAAGGCGCCATCTGGGGCCTGCTTAATTATACCACAGCTGGATCAGCAGAGTTTTCCATGACTCTCCATTCATTTTTTTTAATTTGGAGTAGATTTGAGAGAAAGTCAGATTATTGCTTGGCACTGGTAATTTAGAGTTTCCTTCCTTGACCAAAATATCAAGTCTCATTACTGTTTAAACTAGGTAGAATGCTCAAAAAAAATGAAAATATTTTAACAAAAATTATACATTTCGAATTGTAAAAACAATTATATTTTGAAACAACTTTATCTACATCATTTTCACCGTTCTAATAAATATTTTAGAAAGCGTTAAAATATGCTTTAAAAATATTGATGTATTTGAGAAGTATCAAACTGATTTTCTTATTTTAAATAGGGGAACTAGCTTGATTTTTCAATGATGGTACTCATGAAATATCTTACACCATGTTTAATAGGATATATATTATTTGAAATTCAAAAACGGAAAGTTATTGGGAAAGAAATTTATTATGACATGCATATTGTATCCATAATTAGTTGAATTAAACATCTTCAAAACATTCTAACTACTCTAGAATCTTTAAAACAATTTATTATTGTTAATGCTCCTTTAATTACTTATAATAAAATAAGACCTTACTTTGAGGTTGTTGAGGTGGCTGTTGAGGAGTTGGTGGGTCTGAAAATAAAGATAATTGATAAATAAAATAATTTTGTGCAATATACAAAATTTAAAATTTGATGGAACTAGGAATTTTTAAATAATACTACAATCAAAAAAATCTAATGAAAATTAAGTGTGTAAATATTCGTGGATATAAGTAAACTTATTAAGGTTTAAATTCCTTACAATTCATTGTTAAAAAAATTCTTACATTCCTTACATTAAATTTTTACATTAAATTTTAAAATATATGTTGCTATTAACAGCGAAGAAAAAAATTACTATTTCTTTTGTTTATTATTTAGGAACATAAATTATTTACTTTATACGCTAACATTTTTTTTTGATATTACATTATTAGTTATTCATATCTTACTATGAATTTTATCACATTATATATACATACACATACACACACACACACACATATATACACATACACACATATATACACACATACATACATATATATATATACATATATATATACATATATATATATATATATATATATATATATATATATATATATATATATATATATATATATATATATATATATATATATATATATATATATATAGTTATTATTATTACTACTACTTATATATATATATTATACTTAAAATTTATTTGATAAATTTTTTGTATCCAATTCTTTGGGGAAAATAACAAAAACATATATTTGTATTCATTGTACTGGATAGTAAAAGTAGTGTTTAATAAAAATAGAAATAAAAGTTACGTAAGATAAAATGGAATAATTGGAAGTTTAAAGTAATTAAATTTCAAGCAAAATAAAAAGGATAGTATATAAAATGTTACATACAAATATTAAATGCTATGAAGCATTACATAGTTTACACAATAATCTTTGTAAAAAAGGAAAATATAATTGCGAAAAAGTACATACTCAGTGCCTCTGTAAAAGAAAATTTTTGTTTATTACAAGCTCAATTATTAAAAATTATCAATAATAATTTAATATTTATATTTCAGATATTTTGAACACATGAGTTACAATATTATTTAATACGTTTTACTTTTTTTAATAATTAAATTCCTAAATTTAAATTAAAAACTTTTCAATAAGTACATCATTCATGTGCTTTGCAAAAACATTATTTTGATAAATTTAAAATATATTTATTCAATTTTCGAAAGAAATACCTACAATATTGTTAATATATTAAATAATTATAAAAAATGAAACTAAAATAAGAAAGCTTAAATTATTTGTTTATGTCATAAAATAATAAATTTTTAATTTCCAAATTCATTCATTTTAAAAATTTAACAATCATGAAAATATTGTTTTTATGAGACCAATTATATTTTAACATATTTTAAGGTTAAATTAATGTTATATTTACTATTTCTCTTTATGTTTTACAATTTTAATAATATTTGCAAGTTTAATAAAATGTAAATAACTTGGATTTCTTAATATCCTTTTGCATCTAATTATCTACTTATATAGATGATTAACAAGTTTAAACTTTATATTAAACATTTAAGATAGATTATTAACCGATTTATTTATCGACTATAAGTTAAAATCGTTTTTGTTCACAGACTACGACTTAGAAGTAGTAAAGACAATTTATTTGGTAATTTTTCTTTAGGTTAATAAATTTAAGTTACATATTGTACGCGCGATTACTTTTAAAATAAAAAATCATCTAGACATTACTTGAAATGTAATAAAGAATGTTCTAAAATTATATTATTGATCATATTTATTTGTTTTACTTACGCTTAATATTCTGTATTTGAGAGTCTGAAAAGTAAATAAAAATTAGCAATTATGTAGTTGTAGTTATCTATTGAAATTTCTAAATTGTATTGTATTTAAATCATTCATTTGCAAAAAAGTTTTTATTATTAACTAAATATAAATCTATAAAAATTTATATTTATTAATTAGGTATGTCTTTTATTTGTTCCAACGAAACTGAGAGTATATTATTCAATTTTGTTTCTAGTTACTTTTGTATAAATTTATTAACATATTATATTCTATTATTCAATAAAATTATTATTAAATTATGCATTTTTAAAACTTGAAAGAAATATTTTGCTAAATTTTATACCATTACAAATATTTAAACTTACTTTAACATTAAATAAAATTAATACTTACCAGACATTTGATCTAATACGCTTTCTACAGTAAAAAAGGAATATAAATTAGAAATATAGTTTCATTATTTATAAGTTTGATAAAAATTAACTCATAGATTTCTTTATAATTTGAATTATTTATTTAATTATTTGTAAATAATTTATAGAAATTATTTTTTCATTTTTTTTAAAAATCGTTAAGAATTATATTTCTTATATATTCATTGTTAATTCTATGGATAAAAAACGATTTAAAAATATTATTGAAAAACTTAAAAGGGAAGCATAATTTAAATAAAATTTTCATAATGTATTAATATTATTAATCACAAAAAAAACAATAAAATTTTTATTATAAAAATTAACTTATCACTTTAGAGTCCTTAGGATAACAAATATATATATATATATATATATATATATATATATATATATATATATATATATATATATATATATATATATATATATATATATATATATATATATATATATATATATATATATATATATATATATATATATATATATATATATATATATATAGATTCATTATAAAATATATCATTTGATAATTTAATTAATTTGGTAAACAATTTGAGTCTTACTTAACTCCACGACTTCAATACGATTTAACATTTATTAACAATTTTCGAATTATCATACTCTGGGCATTATTTGAATCACTATGCTTACTAATTTCCGTAAAACTAGTAAAGTTAAGAATTTTAATGAACACTATACTATTTTACTTTTTTAGTCATCTCGGAAAATAGAGCATGGAACATATTTTCCGGAAATGCAGAATATTGTTATATAAGTCATAATACATTAATGTTATATAAGATATGAATTAAATAAATACATTTTATAAATAATACTGAAGTAATTATCAGCACTAATGACATATTTTTACTTACGTGGTATTTGACTGAAGCCTAAAAAAGAAAAGATAAATTCTATAAAATATCATATAACTGTAAATATATAAAATATCATTTCGCGTGGAAGAAGTAAAATCACTCGTCAATCATGCCATTTCCGTCGGGTGGGAAATTGATCTTCAGTGGATACCTAGCCATTGTAATATCTATGGGAATGAAAAAGCAGATGACCTTGCAAAGAATTTGTTTCATTAATTTAGACACTTCGAAGTTGGCAGCTTAAGCCTCTTGTAAGGTACTTTAATGTCCAATACACGAAATACCTTTTGGGAAGCCATATTTGATTCTAGGCTCTATTCTAATGTCGCAAGAGAGAAAACTCGGAAATCTCCTAAGCACACACCCCAAAATATATAAGAAAAGAAGAAACGTCTACTATCTCTCCTTTTTTGACGGTAACTGGAATCGAATCTGTAAGGAATCTCCTTTTCAACTTTCATATCATATTTAATGCATTCGGTGTTCTCTTTCAATTGCTTAATTCAGAAATTAGTTGAATATGCAAATATTCTGAATGAATTAAGCATTTTATTCGTTTCATTTTTATACAACGAATTATTTCAGTCCACATTTAGAGCACATTTCTTATGTAAGTAAATTATTTTGCATATTAATGTATCAGCTTGAGTCCTTTTTTTCTAATCAAATTTTGGATTTACTTTTGATAAATCATATTAGCAACTATTCATAAAAATTTAAAGTAAAATATGATAAGTATTGACATTAAATTATATAGAAAATTAAAATTGGTAGAACTTAAATTTATTCAAGTAAAATTAATATTATAGTAACTATTCATAAAAATAAAAGTATATTATGATAAGTATTAACATCAAATTATATTGAATATTAAAATTGGTGTAACTTAAATTTATTCTTTCAAGACTAAAATAGTTAAAATTCAAATAATACTTGGTATCTTTAAAATTGAAATTATTAAAAAAAACATTTATTTTAAGCGGATGCTAGAAAATCCGTAATCTGAATTATTTAAGTAATATATAGCACACTTCAATGAAAATTATATATACAAGTTACGTTTTTAAGAAAAATGATAGATGTTATATAGATTAACATTAACTTTCAGATAAGATTATTTTTTCATAGAAGATTTTATTACAGATAAATTCTTAAGTTATTCAGATTATTTTGTTTTTTTACATTTTGGATGCATACAAATTTATAAATTATTAGTTACAAAAATGCATTTAAATAATATAAATATAATCCTACATGATGCATGCTTATAAATATAATTCTATACTTACTAGAAAACTCTAAATAAAAAGAAGAATTTTTTTTAATTAAATCATATGTAAAAAATATTTTAAAAATAATTTCTTTAGTATTTGTAATAATTTTTATCACAAAAAAAATTGTCAAATATAATTGACAAAAATAATCATTTTATTTTCAATAAAAATTGTCGTTATAAAAATAATTTCTAATCTCTATTTGTCTCCAAGTTTAATTGAGATATTTTTCTATCCTTTATTTATTAATAAGGAACATTTTGCCAAAAATAATATTTTTTCGCATCTTTTTCTTAAAGTTGTTGGCTCGAAACGTGAAACCAGTGTATTTTAATAGTTTACTGCTTCAAACATAAAAAATACTTTCGAAAGTTGTTAAAAAACTTTCTTTAATTTCAGGAGATTTTAGTCAATAGTTAAGATAAATGGAAAGAAATAAATTCAAACCATACATTTTCAAACCTTAATGTCATTTTGTCAAATATTTTAAAAATTGACTAGGCTCAATGATAAGTTTGATAGATCTTTCTTTTAATTTTCAATAAGACTTCTTATAGTTTTATTTTTATGTTACTAAAGACTATCAAATAGGAGAAAATAGTTTGCAATTTTGCTAAGCTTTATTATTCAAATCATAAATATAATATTTTAAAACCTAATATATTAAATATTAATTAAATAAATTAATATTTTTAATTATTTATTAGAATTATATAAATATATATTAGTACATTAAAAAATAAATTATACTAAAACATTACCAATTAACTTATAATTTAAATCATATTTACTGACATTAAATTATATTTTTTGGTCCATCGCATAACAAACGTATAATGGAAACACAATACTTACGTAATGTTTCTGTAAGAAAAAATAATTTTTAAGGAACACATGAAAGGTATACAAGTTTATAATTAATAAAATGACATGTAAATAAAAATTAATTTAAGTAAATCAAAATAATTTTTAAAGAAAATTCCGTAAAAGTTTTTATAAAAGTTGCACACATATATTTTATGTAATTATTAAATTTGCACATATATTTTTACGTAAATTTCTGAACGTATTACCATAAGGCAATTTTTTTTAGCATAGATATTACAATTTTTATACAATTTCCTAGCAGTAAAAATGTATCCAAATTCATTTAACTTATATTTATTAAATATATGACGCACAATACTTTCATGAATAATCAAAATGTGTTTTAAAAATACCATATTGTATACTAATGAAATTTAAAACGTTAAAATAACTGGTTATGAATACAGTTATCACTTACGTGATGGTCCTGAAAAAGAAAAAAATCACTTGATAAATAACATTTTTAAAAAAGAAAATAAAATTTTTTCTATTATGTACTATGCATATTTTTAGATACTATTTTCTTGTGATTTACATATATTTTTATCGAAAATTTTTAATGTATGCGTATTTTTCAAAATACTGCCTTAAAATAAGCTATCAATTTAATTTCCCTGATATTTTGTAAATGCCCTGAATAATAAATTTATGTCTTAGAATATGTTAGTGTAAAATGAATGAAATTAAACAGATTATCCCATATAGTAAAATAAAAACTAAAAAATTACTCAGAAAAAGACAAGAATGAAAAAACTCTATTTTATGCTTATACATAACATATTTAAATGTATTTTACATGCAAAATTATTCTTTTTTTCAACAATAGCCTTAATTAATTGAATATATCTACTATTTTTTCTTGAATAACCGAAATTTGCGAACACTTCCTAAACTTTACCAAGATCCCTTGCTGATAACGTGGATCACAGAAAAGTTTTCTTATTATTTTAATTAGCCTAAAATCCCGGTAACCCTTTTAAAATCACATCGAAAGAAAAAATTTTGACTTTATGAAATTTCTGATTTCAATAATGACTTGAAAATAATCATCTTTTAAACATCATATTTATTGTTAGGAACATAAATGCAAATAAAACCAATTATATTAATTTATATTTAGCTGAAACCATTATATGAAAAACATTTTCCGTCTTCAAGGCTGATATTTATCACCAAAAAATATGAGGATGATCACTTTAGGTATCACTACTACTGAAATTCTTAAGGTCAAATTAATTTGTTTATTAATTCTTACCCTATTATCAATTTGTAAAGCAAATTACTTCTTGTACCATTTACCTTTAGCATGTTTTGGAATGAAAAACTTCTTATTGTTGTTCGACACAAAGATACTATTGTTGATAGTAACATTCAAAACACCTTTCAAGTTAAATAAGAAATTTATCAGTATTACAAAAGCTAGAAACAATTTAGTAATAAAAATCCTATAAAATCTTTATTTGATATTTATGCTCAGTAAGTGAATCAATCGCGCAAACCTGAATATATTACACTACCCCTTTTGCACTTCATGAAATGTTTTGAATTATGGCAACTAAGAATAATCCATGGCAGAGATCAAAGCATAATAATTAACTACATTTATTAATGCTTCAAAATAATACATCCTTGTGAAATTCGGGTTCTGTGTAATATAGGGTATCCCTTATATAATTTATCGTAAAATTTGGCGAAACATCTTGACTATAAACTTTAATAATTTTTCAGTAGAAATGAACATAGATATAAATATGTTTCCTCTACAATTAATTATACTGTCAAACTAATACTTAACATTTTAAATTTAAGCATTAATATATATTATTCGTAAATATTTGATTGGCAGTTTTTTTTATAATTTAACCTTACCATTAGTGAATTCCTCAGAAAATGTTGAAAAACACATTACTTATTCAACGATTAATTTCTCTTCTAATTTTCTACTTCATATAACTAATGATAAATCAACCCGCATAAATATTAAGCTTGCATAAATCGCATCAAAATGTTGGTTAAGGTGAGGTTAGTTGTTTCAACCACTGTCTTAAAACATACCTCACTTTTGTGCCAAGCGTTCACAATATGTGTTATTTTACCCAACGTGATTTCTAAAATATTAAAGTGACTTCTTTAATACAGTACAAGATTTATAAGTTTAAAAAAGCTGTTCCATTGTACTACTTGAAAAAGAATTATAATAATAGCTGAATTTTATTTTCATAACATATTGAAATTAGAGAGAAAAGGAAATTAACTCTGATTAAAAGAATGCGTGACTTAACAAATTATAGAGAATGTTTAATTCTTAAAATACACAGAAGCGGGGTTTTAAGGAAAGGTTGGTTTTTGACTATTTATTCACAAAATATATTGCAAACTTTAATAACTTATTGTTTTAACGTATAAATAGACTAATTCTGTCTGTAATAAATTAAAGAAAAAACTCCAGATACAATTAAAAGTAAACAAAGATATTATGTAAATTAACGTCCATCGTTTAATTTTCGGAACATTAACCATCATCAATGATCATTTCAAAACTATTTCATTAAACTAAGAAAGCCCTCTTATCATTTGTAGATTCAGTAGATTTTTATTTCACGTGAAAACGAAACCATCATGAGATATTTATAAATGCCTTATATTTTTTTCTTTCAAGAAAAGATGAGAATGAGATAAAATGAAAAAACTTTAATAATTACTAACTGAAAGAATATTTTTAAAAAATACATAAAATCAACCAAACTTACCACTTGGAGCTCCTCCGCCTCCCCCTCCTGAAGAAGAAAACAGAAAGGAATTTCAGTCCATGATTTATGACCATGAAATGGTTGTATATTTTATTTTAAAACTATTTTAATTCTACTTTGATATATTATGCTATTTTTTTAGTAAAACATTTTCTTGTTCAAGCTTTAATGTATTAAAATATAGATTACATAAATGTTCCACCTAATAGACCTGACTAAATATAAGCTTTTTAGCTACTAAATTATCGTAATTATACAAAGAAATAACTAACAAGATTTAAAAATGAAAACAATATCCACAATTTATATAACATCATAATCTTATATGAATTACATGTAACAAAAATTGCTTAGAAAATTTCCCAGAAATTTCGACTATCATATTATAAATACACTCCTAGCCAGTAAAATGGCTACACCAGGAAAGCGGCACACCACACACGTGAAATTTGCATGACAGGTAGAACTTGCTGTGATATGCAGATGATTAGATTTTCAGCGCATTCATACAAAGCAGGCGACAGTTGCGACATCTACAATGTGTATGAAACCAGAGATTTGAGAGCAGTTTTCTCATACTTAATTTCCGTTTCAACGTTGTTTTCGGCAAAGACAGTTGTTGTAATGCCTCGTGTAAGAAGAAGAAGTGCCTATCAGCACGTGTCTGACTTTGATCGAGGAAGGATTATAGCCTACCGGGATTGCGGTTTATCGTACCGCAATATTGCTGCTCGCGTCGGTTGAGACCCCATGACTATTAGCAGAATATTTAATCGAAGGGTTCAGGACAATCATACTGAACATCATGCAGAATCTCAGCGCCCCTCCCATCACTAACAGCAGAGAAGGCAGACATCTTATCCGCATGGTCACAAGGGATCGTACAGCCACGTCACGAACCCTGAGTCGAGAAATGGAGTCATTTGCAAGGCAACAAGTTTAAGCTCGAACAGGTCGACGACATTTGCAGCAGCATGGATTGTCTGCACAGCGACCATGGCTTCGGCTACCATTGACGCTGCGTCACAGACAGGAACTCCTTCAACGGTGTGATCAGCGACGAACCTAGACGCGGGAATGGTATCACGTCATATTTACAGATAAATCTCGGTTCTGTATACAGGACCATGATGGCCGCATCCGTGTTTGTAGGTATCGTGGAGAACGCGCATTGCCAGCTTGCATTGGACATCACCGTACTGGCCCTTCTGCTGGAGCGATAGTATGGGGTGCCATTGAATACACGTCTCGATCACCTCTTGTTTGCATTACCGGCACTTTGAACGGCAACCGTTACATTTCCGATGTGTTAAAGCCCGTGGCTCTGCCCTATATTCGAGGCCTCCCTAATGCTTTGTTTCAACAGGATAATGCACGACCGCATGTTGCTCGTACTGTTCGGAACTTCTTTGATACAGAACAGGTTCAAATGTTATCCTAGCCAGCACGTTCTCCTGATCCGTCACCAATTGAGAACATGTGGTCAATATTTGCCGAGCGATTGGCACGCCATCACTTACCATCCACTACTGTCGATAAACTGTGGCATAGTGTTGAAGCTGCATGGTCTGAGATCCGCGTACATGCCATACAATCTCTGTTTGACTCCATGCTTAGGTGGATAAATGCTGTTATTGCAGCAAGAGGTTGCTCATCTGGGTACTGATTTCTCAAGATCTATACATCCTAATTTCCTGTAAATATAATCACTTGTTCTTTCCATTATAGTGTATGTGTCCAATAAATATCGTTCTGTTATTTGCATTCCTTCTTGGTGTAGCAATTTTAATGGCCAGAAGTGTACAAAGCAAGGATTAACAGTTTCGTTTATACATAATTTTCAAGTTTTGAATTTTCACTGTTAAAAAGATATTAAAAATATTTAATTGAAATATTTTATGATAAAAAATTAATTTTTATACTAAATAATTTAATTTTTCTAATAATATCATATTAAAATTATAAACATTGCTTAAAATTTCCGTTTTTTTATTGGTACATATGTAACATTTAAACTAAACTCTCTCAATCCACTAAATGAATGAAAGAATGAGACTAACTTGCCCAGATGTGACATTTACATGTGCTTAAAAATTTAATATTAGGATGTATTTTTAATTTTTATGCACGTGTAATCTATCTGTATAGAAGGAGTACCGTATGTATCATAGTAAGAACATATTGAATGTTTTTTACTAAGAACATGTAGGAAAAGTAGTACTCACTCGAAAAGCCAATTAAAATATCTTCAAATATATAATAGTTCAAAAGAGAATCATCTAGCCGTAAAGCAATGAACAGTAAGATGATGCAAGTGATGACCGGATAAACATGGATTTAATTTATAATTTAGATCAGGATTTGTGCTAAAATTTTTAACTTAAACAGAAAAAAATCCAATTTTGGAAATATAATGTACAGTTTTTTTAAAAAAATAAATTTGTGTTTTATCCTTAAATACCTTGCCATTGCAGTTATTTTTGAAAAATCTTGAAAGCATTATGTTTACGAAATTCTTTCAGAGAATACATATAAGCACATTTGTGCATGTGTGGTACCATACTTCTTAAGATTTCTAATCTACAAGTTTTTTCAGTTTAATTTGTCTTAACTGATATTCCTGATATTTCATGAGTCAAAACTTTGTGAATGCGATATTCTTTGAGATGTCTTTCTTAGTTTAAATTAGGTTTGTTTTTCTATAAAGTTTGCATTTATTTGAAGTCATTATTTTCAAGTGTTACGCTTATTACGATGAAGCCTTTCTTCTGAAAACTCCTTTAATAATTAATTATTTTTTATTTAATCAATTATATTGCTATATTTATTTATAAAAGCTTATACATATTTTTTTAAATTTTCATGTATATCTAAATATAATGCATTTGTATTTTAATATATCACCTTGTGTGTACCAAAAATGTGTTAATTAGTCTAAGAATATTTTTTTAGGTTAATTAGTTAGTTGGTCGAAAATTATTATTTAAAAAATATTTTAATGTTATTTAAAAATATTAAACATAAATACTTGTTAAATGAAGAATATTAACATTTTATTTTTACTTACCAATTTCTAAATTATAAAAATAAATATATAAAATTAATTAAACAGATTGTGTTTCCTTAATGTGATATATTTTATATATTTTCTCAATATTTAATATAAATTTAAAGAATATTTATGAACTGAATTTTCAATACATATTAAGAATATGTATGTATAAATTTAAAGAATGTATATGTACTGATATTATAATAAGTACATAAGAATCCTTGTTCCATGCAAAAAGAATGCTAATATTTTAAAATTATTTAATTTATAAAAATCCATATTGATGTTAGATTCATTAAAAATTGTATAGTATTTATCAATTTCCTATTATAATAAATATAATATTATTTTATTATTTTTACACATTTTTAATTCCTAATCTTTGTAGGCAAAACTTAAAAAATAGTTCCTGATAATTTTATATTATAATATAATTTCTGATAAATTATTCTAAAAATTACTCTGAACAAATCAGATTGTTTTTTATTTATTAACAGCCAAATAATCAGAAAATATGCAATATCAAGAAAATAATTATTACATAGCTTGAAACAATTTCAAAAAATTTTTTAACATTAATTTTATCTGAATCTTAACAAATTACAGAGAATAATTACATCACAGAGAATAATTACATCACAGAAAATTTTATTTGTGAAAATTAAAATAATTTAATCTAAACAAGGAATTACTTGTACACTTTTATTAAGAATTCAAAATATACTGTATTTCAATACTTACTGAATGTTTGAATACCTAAAAAAACATTAAAGTAAATTATAATAAAAATTTAAAAACTTCAAATAAAATTTACTCTATCTAAAATACTCCCTAGTTATTAAGTTCATTAAACAACAAGTATTCGTTAAGTATATCATTGTGTATGTACCATTCAAATCCACTGATTAATCATGAATTCCTATTATAAATTTGTATTTTTTAATAATCTGTAGAAAAATGTTTTTCAAGTATCAATTGTTGTGCAAATAATTCCTTTCCATTGATTTAACTAGATTATTAAAGTTGAATTACATTTTATTTATACAATATTTAGAAGATTTCCTGTCGCATTTTCAACATAAGTAATGACATTTTAATTTTCTTTATTACAAAGTGTTCTCAAAATATATTCTAAGTGAATATTATAATAATATTTCGAATTGACAGTAATGAAATTATTTCCTTCCCTTCATCTAAATGAGTTTTAAAATTTGAAAAATTACTTTATCGGAATAGCTTAAAATGTGGTGGTACAACATTCATTGGAATTTTTTTCTACATTTTTAATGCTAATAACAAAATTTTAGTTTTCTTATGAAATTTCAATATTGCTGGACAAGCACTTTTAGCACTTAAGATTATTTTATCAAATAAAAAAGATTTGCCAAATCATCAAGACATCTCAAGTTACAGAATTTAGGAGAAAAAAACGAACAATATTTAAATTTATAATTTTTTTTACATAATACATATTGTCCATTTTTATATTGACAACTGCCTGCACATTAAAATTTATATCAAAGAAATTTAAAGTAAATTTCGACAAATATTCTAGCCGTAAAAATTATACGATAATATATTTTGCCCAATAATGTTAGCTGTGAATGTAAAATAAAAATTTACATAAGTAAAAGGCGATAAAATATTTCAAATTATCAAAATATTGAATTTGTTATGTAATAAAATACTTAATTTCCTTCAAAGAATTATTCGTCTATTTATATAAAATGATAAAATACCAAAAAATCATATTTTTTACGTTTTGAAATATGATATTCATTTTCTTCCAAAGACAAAAATGTGAAAATTAATTAAGGGTAATTTATGCAAAAATATACAAAAGTTTACAGACAATTGTATATTGTGTTCAAATTATGTAAAAAAATTTAACATTCAAAAAGTATTCATGTGTTTGCGAAATTAAAAAGTTGAATTAAATTAATCGGTTCAGTAAAAGAGTAATAGTTTCTACTCACAATTTTTAAAATATAATACATAAAATTATCTTACAATATATTGCCTTCAATTTGTTAAAATTAATTTCATTAACAAAAACTTGGTTTATGTCTTCATTCTTTATTTTCTAATGGAAAACAAATTGTTGAGAAATATTTCACTATTTTGTAGTGTGCATCGTCTATGTGAAAGAATTTTTATTTTATTTCCTGTGTGACAGAAATATTCCCAAACTTTAAGTAACGATAAGCCTTATATCAATTAGCATCCATTTATTGATATACATTTAATTTAGCAATTTAAGTGTCTTAGAAAACATTACTTACCACCAGGACTACCACCACCATCTAAAATTTAATAAAACACTGTTATCAAAATAAATATATTTTAAAAACACTTCCATTTATTTAAATGATATTAGCAAATTTAAATAATTTCAATCTTAAGAAGAATGGAAAACAAATTGTTAAAAATATTTCCGGGCATATAAATTTTTTCAAAACATTAATTTAAATCATTACATTTATAGAAATGATATTTGAAATTTATTTTATATTAATAAGACTAATAATAATTAATCAAAGCAGTAATCTTAAGTTCCGATTTTCTTTTAATCAATCCTGTATTGGAAAAAGTGAATGAAAATATATACATTTCAAACTTAAAAAATTATTTATAAGCTTAAATTTATAATTTCATTCAACATCTTCAATCATACAAATAAAATAAAATTCCATTAATTGATGTTTCGTAATTAATTCCCTTTTGATTTTAATTTTAATTACCAAATACGTTGATAAATGATAGTAGCAATTTTCAAGGAACTTTATACCATTTTCATAATTAAAATTATAATGCACTTAATGTGACAAAATTATGCGTCGAGTACTTTAATTTTTCAAAAGAAAATATATTAGTGCTTAAATTAAGATAGTTATATATTTTCATAATAAGATAAGTGACATCACACTTTTTAAGCATTTTATCAAGGATCCATCAGTCAAATTGATATTAGAATTGCAAAAGGATTCCATGTTCGAAGAAATCACCCCTCCATTTTTAAAATTTCTTATAAGATCAGTAGAACATAGTAAATGAGAGATATTTCCTCAGTTCTAATAAATGATTAGGGGAAAATTTCCATATTCTTTAGAGATGATCGATTATGCTTCCAACGTTCTTCATTTTATTATGCAAAAATTTTAATATGGTATTTCTGAACAAGTTTAAAAATAATTTTAATATAATAATTTTTGAAATTCTTTGACTTTAACTGTCATGGAGACACAATTTTTTTTTAATTTCACCATTAAAATTCTCTTTAGAAATTCTGAATAAGTGCAAGAGGCAGGTTTAAAGTCTTCTCACCTACCACACTTTATTCTTAAATGATGGTCTTCTTATAAGATTTGTTGCATCAAGTCTATTTTTATTCCTCTGGATGAACATTATTAGATCTCAAACATTCATTGAAGTTCCCATATTAATACTCAGGATAACATAGTCACAAAATAAAACTTTTCAAAAAACTATTATTTAGTAAAGATAACACTTAAATTATTTTCATTTTATAAAACACTAAGGACTTGGAATTAAATGTCCATGTGTAATATATCCTTAGATAACGTGTAACACAAACAATCATGAAATATTTAAATTACAAAATAAAGAGAACATTTTTCCAACCTTCCATAACTCCACATAGTTTGTGTTTTATGTTAAACATTTCACATTCTTTTTTTCAGATGGAATGATTAATCTCGAACTATCACGGCTTAGTTATTTCTCATGGGCCATCGAACGACGAACACAAGCCAAGTTCCAAAATCTATGTATCCATTGTTCCTTTTGACAAAATTGGATCCAGGACAAACTCTCTTTTAAATCACATTGACTGTAGCCAATTCAGAATTAAGATATGTTGGATATTTATCTGAAATAATTCTCAATCATATTGATCTGTAATTTTCTACTAGCGAAAGTAAATTTAGGTTTGTTTGTACCACATGTGTTTCTTATAAATCTTATTTTATTTTATCTTAATAAGTATAAATTGATATTTATTAATTTTTATAATAGTATTTCAAAATCATGACTTTATTTACCATCTTAAAGTTCATATGCTTAAAATTAATTTAAAATTTACTTACTTCCACCGCCGCCACCTCCTCCACCTATAAAGATTAAAAATTAAAAATATTATTTAAATGAATGAAACAACAATTTAGTCATTGTAAATTATCCGTAAATATTTAATATGATATATTAAAGTTTATGCAACTATTTACTGTAAAATTATATATATATATATGTATGTATACATACATACATACATATATATATATATATATATATATATATATATATATATATATATATATATATATATATATATATATATATATATATATATATATATATATATATATATATATATATATATATATATATCCCTTGGGCTTACGTTAGAGGAATTTTCTTGCTAAATGAGAACTGTAAACTCCTCCTGATGTTCTTCGAAACAAGCAATGCACTATCAACTGAACGACAACTCGCATTGTCCTGTTGAAAGTTACAATAATTCAGTGGAAAACAATGCACATATAGGGATGAATATGGTCCACAAGAACAGATTCCTACTTGTATTGATCATCGTGTCCTCATCAATGATGAGTGATTCCACAGAATACCATTAAAATACAGCAAGAGAGTGTCAGACTCCTGAAAATGTTCACTGAGATGCTAAATCATGCCGACTTCAATGACATTGCAAGCTGCGCTAGATTTTCCGGGAGAAGATCCATGCCGTGAACAACTCTATCGAGATGTTCAAATAAAGGGCTTAAATCAGTCAATTTTCTGGTCAAAGAAGAACAATTAACTCATCCTGATGCCCTTCAAAGCATGCACGTACACTATCAAGCATATGACACAGCATTAACCTGCTATTACATGGCATAATCATGAGGAAAAACAATGCGCACATAGGGGTGGAAATAATGTGCAATTACAGATGGTCCTTGTATTGATTCATCTTACCTTTCGCAATCACCAAGAGAATGTCAGTAAAATATTCCCCACACATTAAAGCTCACGTGTTTAACTTGGACTGTTCAGGCAATAATTGTAGAATGTTTGCTTTTAGACGATTCAAGTCGTATGCACCAACGTCCATCTGTCCGATAGATAATAAAAGACAGTTCATTGAAAGACGCTGCTTTGACCACTCAGTAAATGCTCCAGTTGCAGTGCTCGGCGTGCTAATCGCAGCCTTTGTCGCCGATGAACAGCAACCAGCGCAGGTACTTTAACCTAGTTTCAACTTTGAAAACCCAGACATAGCAACGTTCGCTGAACAATAATTTTACAGACACAGTGGGTAGCTCATTGTTTCATCCAAGCTGTCATTTGCTCTACAGGTGTTCCTCTATAAATCCGAACGCAATCATCGTTCACCTCTGTCATCTATGACGCTTAATACACAACATTTGCCACGTTGCTGATTTTGGGAAATCTCATTTTGCTTTGCTCAGTATACTTTTGCGTGGTCAATACGAGAGAACAGTTTGAAAACTTAGCCGTTTAGGAACAGCTTCCAACCTTGTCTGATCAATAAAACGCATTTTGTTAAAAAGTTTGTAATATTCTTTAATACTTATAGTTAACTGTATTTTCCGTAAATAGAAAAACTTCATATTCATGGTATTTTTATCATTATAAATACTTTTGTATATCCTATCTTATTAATTAAAATTATTCTTAAATAAGATTTAATAATATTTAATAAATTTTAAAGTGAGCTTATAATCAAATCACGCGAAACTAATTGACTCATGGATCTCAATTTTAAAAAAATCAATATTAACAAACTAAAAACAATTCATTCATAATGAATGGTATCATTATCACATATGCCTGCTAAAGAATAATAATAATATATATTAAGATGATTAAGAGATTAAGATGAATTTGAGATACCATAAATTTTCAGTTGTAATTATTTCAAAACATTTTCTTAAATGGAAAGCTTATCATCAAGCATATTTAATCAACTTACTTTTTGAACTCTTACTTTTTGAATATAATTATGCCAAAAAAATCAAATTTCAATTTGAAACAATCAAATTGTTAATGAAAATAAAACTACTGTACTTGATAATTAAAAGAGAAATGAACATGTTATTAAAGCATATTTACGCGAATTGTTCATGATAAAAGAAATAACTTAAACTTTTCAAATTCAAACAATTAAATTTTGTTTAATATGCTAAATTTAATATGAAGGTTATTTATGTCATTTAATTATAATTTCTTAAACACAATCTCTGATACCAATGGATAATTTCATATTAGATTCCTTAATCCGAACAATATAGCTCTTAAAAGCTCTAGTTTAAAAATAAACAAAGAAAAATATTCTTATATGGTGACTACTCAAAAACTTATTTTTTAATTTATGGAAGATGGGGAATAATATTTTTATTCAATGCAATTAAGTACATATAAAATGAAATAATAAAATATATTATTACATCTTTTTAGAGTTTTAAAACGTATCTATTAAAAAAACTTGTAACTTCTGAAAGCTACTTGCCGCAACTTGTTTTTAGTTGTAACGAAAGAGTTCTTCACCTGAAGAAGATACCAAAGTGAATGTATAGTAACAGTAACAGCATAAGGGAATGTATTTCACGGCCACAAGCCATTAAAGACCACTTCAAATCCCTATTTTGAGACAATGAAAGCCTTGGTTGCAAATTTAAGGTTCTGTTTATTTACGATTCCGGAATTACGGGAGACGCGAAGACCTGGTTGAGTAGTGCGTCTTTCTCATTAGGGGAAGATAGTAAGTTGAAATACCGGCTTAAGAGGAGATTCTTCTAGTTCAAAAATGGCGTCTGGGTACGTTAAATAGATCGTAGTAGCAGTATCCTCCAATTAAAAGGACACCTCAGAGGATGAATGATCAAGTGTTAGGAGAACGTTTTCTGCTCGATCCCTGCTTCTAAATCACGAAGACTCTCAGGCTGATGCTTTAACTAAATGGTAGAGCATATCTCTTGATTAGGCACAAGGAAGTATGCTGAAGCGCAAAAACCATTCAGTAACTCCATTTTTCAATGAATGCAAAACCCAGAAGATCAGGCTAAATGTGATGAGGTAAATGCAGGAAAGCTAGCGCGACATAACATTTCTTTTTAATGAAAGTATTAGGAAAGTGTTTTGTTTTTTGGCGAAAAAATATTTATTTAAAATGAATCTGCCACTCCATGTTGGCATGTAGAAATATTATACGGTTTCATAACAACATCATGGCAGAAATTAAGGCTTTTTGTAATTGGCCATTTAAATCTCTTGAAGTAAATCCATTGAACATTTGCAAAGTATTGTAATGAGATATGTGAGTAAACGGGACTGCTGAACAAAGAAAAAAATGTTCAAGAATGTTATAAAAGTTTGTTTTCGTGATGACAGGATCAAAAATGTAAATTCCACTTTAGTGACATGTATGCCAAACATTGTACAGGATCTCACTCAAGCTAGAGGAGGACATATTTCTCATTAGATTGTTGTAACTTACGTGTAAGTTGACCTACATCAATCAAACTACAGTTGTAAAAACTTTTGTTTTTGTCCCAATTAATTTACACAGTAGTATCTTTCCTTGTGTAACCTATTTTTTCCTTGCATAATTATCCAAATGGCATCACAAAGTTATCCTTTCTCTATCATTCTGAATTATCAATAATATTTATTTTTACATGAGCTCTTTGCAACGAAACTCATTTAGTCAAACTCACCCTCTTGTTTACTGGATTGGTTCACATTTCAGTCATGAAATTAATATGTACGTAATTACGAGACTTTGAGGCACATAAACCAAAATCCGCCTCTTTTACTCCTCGACTATAACCACAAAATGGAAAATAATGGACATTTTTTTATGTAGGTACATGGTAGACTTTCCTTATTCTAAACTTGCAATAGAAAGAAAAACTGAAAATTAAATATAATTTTATTTGTGTTTTTTATGTCTTTTTCAAAATTTGAAGCAAGAAACTTAATAATCTTTTGTAATAAAACTATTTAAAAATTGACATCTTCGTACGCTAAAATATTGAATCCTCTTTATTTCCTGACACATTCTCTCTGGTTCAAATATTTTTATGTATCGCCTTTCCTCTCTCTGAAATTGAATATTCGTTGTCAATACGAATTGCTATATAAATCACACCAAAAACACTTTACTCGTGAATTCATTCTATGCCAGTAAAGCTGCGACATACTTGCAAGTTTTAGGAAAAAATAATAAATTAGGTACAAATATTGTGCTCTTGATGAATTTTATTAAGTTGCAGTTTTTTTAAAAAAACAATTAAAATATGAAATTTAGGAGAAATTTTCATTTTGTAAAAATATATAATATAACAACTTAATTTTTGAATACTAAATTTTATATTAACTTATATTGCAACATATTATTAATACGGATACAATAAGCAAATTTAGTTCCATTAATATACCAGAAATTATTTTAGAAGTCTCACGAAACTTCTTTTAATGAGAATAATTTTAATGAAATTAAATGCAATTTGTTTGAAAAAACTCAGTATTTTACAGGAAGAAATAATATTGAATCGGTTGGTGTTAATATTTAAATTAATTTAATTTTTTATTTTATCATATAGAAAACTGAAAAATAAACGCTATTCTGTAATTGTATACAGTAATGTTACCTTATCTACAAAATTTAATAAAATACTAACATTAGGTTATTTTCAGTAGAGATATGGGGAGTTTCAATCATGTACTTATATTTACGTTTATAATGTATTTAATTTAATTTTAATTTTCCTTTAAAAGGGTAAAAAAATGAATCCCATGATTTACGGTTTTAACACACAAGACTTTATTTTTTTTGTGATATTAAGCAATAAAAAGGCAATACATTTCGAAACGCAACAATTAAGAGCATAAATATTTGGTTCACAAATATTTATCTCAATAAAAAATTTATTTGACAAAATTATCAAATGCATACGAAATATCCTGCTTTATAAGATAACACTTGACTATAATGCACATGAATTATTATACAAAAATTATTTAATACAATTAATATAATTATGCTATGAATAATATGAACAGTTTACTAAATTAATTTAATTTGTGTATATTTCAAATTTTAAAATTATTAAGACATTAAAAATTATTTATTTTTGTCTTTTTATTAATAAATTTCATTCATAGAAAATTTAAATGGAACAAAATATCAGCAATACATGAATTATAGGATTGCTTGTGGTTCAGTGACCAGGTTTTCAGGAAATTAATAAATTCAATCGTATCTACAATTCAAATTTTTCCAGATCAACTTCAAAATGTTATGTAGGACGTAGAATTTTAATCCATTTACACAATCATCGTTCTTCAACTAACTCAGCGGCTGTAAATTATAGAAATTTCATGAAAATTACAAATTTCTTTATTTGCATGCTAAAAATAATTTCTACTGTTTGGTTGAAAAGCTAATTACTTGCAAAAATATTTGTACATTTTTAAAATAATTTTTTAAAATTTTAGGAATTTTATTTATTCTCAAACCTATTCATTTGAATTAATAATATCAAATAATGATCAATTTAAAAGTTTTAGAATTTTCCTGAAAATAACGAAAAAAGTATTTTTTTAAGATTTATGGTATACATTTAAATTTGAAGTTAAAATATATAAAAACGAAATATGCAGATTTACTAATCACTATTTGTCAAATTTACAGTAAAAAAATTTTGATTTTAAGCTTCTATAAACGAGAACCCTGAATTGGATGATAAATTTGATCAAGGCTCTAATCTTTTGAATTTATTTAATTCTTACTATGGACCGGATCATTGGATTTCGTGCAATGCTTTATTTTCCCCTTTATATTGAAGTGCCAAGCTGTATTTTCGAGTAATGTTTTAATAAATATTTTATGCTACTTTAATAATCTGTGTGAATAAAAATTGAAACAAAGTTAAATTTAAAACAAATTTTAACCAATAATAATTAATTTAATTTAATTAATTTATTAAATTAAATTATTAAGTAATTAATAATTAATTACTAGTTAATTAATTAATTTTAGTTAATTTAATTTTAATTTATAAGTGAAATTATTTTTCTTTTAAATTTGACAAATTAATAGATGCTATAAAATATTATGAATACATAATAAATTTTATCGCCTTTGTAAGCGACTCTCTATAAATATGATTTATTTTCTTTTAGAAATAAACCAAAATTTGATTTCTTCCTTGTGCCTGTAAGCTTTAATCATTCATCATAACATGATCTTACACTCTAACTGGATCTGTTTCACATGTCACAGAAAACTAAACAGGAAGAAAATAATATGGAGATAAAATACCCACAAAGTTGCTTTGTCGTTGCTCATATATATATATATATATATATATATATATATATATATATATATATATATACATATATATATATATATATATATATATATATATATATATATATATATATATATATATATATATATATATATATATATATATATATATATATATATATATATATATATATATATATATATATATATATATATATATATATATATATATATATATATATATATATATATATATATATATATATATATATATATATATATATATATGCAATATTTGGAATCATCGCAAAACTAAACTAAAGTGTAAAGTGAGGGAGAGAAAAAATATATTTCTGAGGTTGATTCCTTTTCAGAACCCTGAAAAGATACAACACACTGTATATACAGGGTGATTATAAAAAAACTTTGCCAACATCTGCACTTCTAGCGTCCATTCTATTTAACCGATCAAGATGATATTTCAAATATAGTTCTTTTGAGATATGCGCTCAAGATTCTGTGAATGGCAACACAGTGGCCCTCGCGGTTACAGTTATAGTGACAGAAACTCGAAATTTTCGAATGGCAACGTCTACTTTTTACCATCGCAAAATGTTCAGCACATGCGAAAACCCTAAATAGCGTTGAAACGGTACCGATATGTCTAAAAACGGACGTGTTCTGCAAACACAAAAAAGAGTTCTGAAAACCGGCCAATAAAACACGATCTGGGCGCACGCAATAAATTTGCATGTGACAGAGTCAAGAAACCAATCACAGAACGCCGGTCGCCAGATATTCAGCGTAGGAAACCTATAAAATACCAAGCGGGTATGCGAAGTCGTCATTCGGGAACTCGCACATGCCGACGATATGAGTCTTCCTAGGAAAGTTCGCGGTGAATTGATCAAACTCTATTACCAAAATGGGATGAACGCTGCGGAAGCCTTGCGTGTGTATCGCTGCAATCATCGACAACGACGCGGCCCATGTACTCTGCAAGCTCTGCGTGATTTAGTGCGGAAATTCGAAGATACAGGCTGCACCTGTGACAAACAGCGCTCCGGACGGCCAACTGTTTCTGAGGACGTTGTCATGGAAGTGCACCATACAGTGACTGCAGGACACACAGAAACCGCAAGAGGCATAGCGCGCGTGTTGGCTATTCCGAACTCAACGGTCCGCAAGCTCTTGCGCTCGGTACTTCACATGTTTCCCTATCGGTTCCAGCGCGTCCAGATGTTGGAGCCGGGTGACCCACAACAACGTCTGGACTTCGCAAATGCATTTTTGTTACGATATGATGCGGATAACGATTGGCCACTTCGCATACTATGGACGGACGAGGCGCATTTCACCTTAAATGGCAGCATTAACACAAAGAATTGTGTGCACTGGGGAGAGACGAATCCTCATGCTGTGGCGCCAGTACCATTATTTGACGCCAAAGTGACTGCGTGGTGCGGCATTACAGCTACATTTGTTCTGGGCCCGTTCTTCTTTGAGGAAACGACCCCGACTGGCCCTGCAACATGTTCTGTAACGGGCCCTCGGTATGCAGCCATGCTGAAAAATTATGTCTTACCGGAGTTGCGTCGGCTGAATGCACTCAATGACATTGTTTGGATGCAAGATGGCGCACCTCCACATATAGCGAGGTCAGTTAAAAGGCTCCTGGATCAGCATTTTGGTGATCGCATCATCTCACGCTATTATCCTTTTCCGTGGCCTGCGCGATCCCCAGATCTGACGCCTATGGATTTCTGGTTTTGGGGCTATCTCAAATCCAGAGTTTATCTGTGCAATCCTCAAACATTGTCGGACTTAAAGGATTCTGTACGTTGTGAGATTGGAAACATCCCTTGTGCCATGTTGCGTGCAGCGACATTGTCCACCGTCTCCCGCATGCAATGCGTAATTGCCTGTGATGGCACTCATGTGGAAAATGTTTGAAATTAATAAAGATTTTTTTCTCTATGTGTTCTCATCATTGAGCAGTGTCTTGTCTCTGTCGTATGCATTATTCCTCCGTGCGCCTTGAAGAACTGTTTGTATGTGTATAACACGTCGGTTTTCGGACATATCGGTACCGTTTCAACGCTATTTAGGGTTTTCGCATGTGCTGAACATTTTGCGATGGTAAAAAGTAGGCGTTGCTATTCGAAAATTTCGAGTTTCTGTCACTATAACTGTAACCGCGAGGGCCACTGTGTTGCCATTCACAGAATCTCGAGCGCATATCTCAAAAGAACTATATTTGAAGTATCATCTTGATCGGTTAAATAGAATGGACGCTAGAAGTGCAGATGTTGGCAAAGTTTTTTTATAATCACCCTGTATACATATATATATATATATATATATATATATATATATATATATATATATATATATATATATATATATATATATATATATATATATATATATATATATATATATATATATATATATATATATATATATATATATATATATATATATATATATATGTATGTATACGAGAGAGAGATGAATAAATAAAAGCAAATTTTTTTTTAAATTACGTGTAAGAATTTTAACAGCATATTGAGTACTACAACTATATAATAAATTTTAAATGAAAATTTAAAAATAAAATTTTTAATTGAAACTTTTAAATCGACAACGTCTAAAATAATTTTAAACAACTTTTACTTAAATTTGAAATTAAAAATACATCAGGTTTTAAATACTTTGATATTAAAAGTTTATTTACCTCCATTTAAAACACCTAAGAAAACAATTTTTAAATACATTAGTTCCGAAAAAAACAAAATGTATAAAAATGACAGAAAAACATTTACAATCTTAAAAGGTATAAAAAAGTTATGTTATATGTTTTATTCATTATTTTTGGTTTAATGATATCTTTATAAGAAATCAATACGCTATCAAACAGAAAATGTGGACAAATTTTTCCCGATCATAATTTCATATAAGTAAAAAATAATTTACTTTGCTACTTTTTATTTCAATCTAATTTTATAATTTATTAACTTTGAAGAATGTATTTTTCTTAAAACTTCACTAGTGGAATTATCAATTTAAAAATAATTTAAATGTGATTATATTCTTTGACTAAACTATTTAACTACCAGATGAACTAACTATTGAACTAAATTTTGCATGTAAATTTTGGCATTTGAAGTTGGAGAAGGATTGAATTTTGCAATCATATTTCAAGTCATAATTCACATGTTATGAAACCAATATTTCCGAATGGTTTATATTCTTTAATTTTCCTTCAAATTTACATAACAAAGCGATTTTATGGATGACATGGTGAAGTTGTCGACTACCTAGTATTACATACGAGAGGGTTTTCAAAGAAACACAAGTAAATGGAATGTCTGAAACAAGACGGACAAATCAATCAAGAGGAGGTCACCTGCACAGTATGAACACGGCAGCACAGAAATAGTCTCTGAAAGGAACTAATCAGCGAAAGAAAGCTTCTCAAAGGACAACCTGTGGAAAATTGTATACAAATATGCTATTATCACAAATTATCTTAGGTTAACAGTATCTTCTATCCAAAATAGGAAATATGAACAATAGGGTGTCACATGGCATTAAATTTGCCTTTTAGATGTATGCTTTACATATAAAAATAGGGCATAAATCAATAAAACTTCATTATTCTGATCATTTATACACTCCAATTCCTGTTATAATTACAATTGCAAAAGGCCTAACTTGCTACATTAGTTTTAATTTTGATGGCCGTGGGATAGTTTAGAAATTATGGCATTTAACTTTTCGTCCGGAAGTGTGGGGCTTGATTCCCAGTGCCGTCAAAGACCCACCGAGTACATGCGATATACATGCTCGTGAAATCTGTGTAATCGAATAGTTCTGCAGTTCTGGGGTCGGCGCTTGAGCAGCTACTGCGGTGTAATGGTCTGGAGAAAATTTCCTGCCCCTCCAGAAGAATGTCGAAAGTGAAAATCGCGTACTTTCACCTTCGTAGTACTCCGGATAAACAAAAGACGAACTCTACTGACTTAAATTCGAATAACCAACGGTATAGCGAGTTTGGCTTATCCAAATGTTATGAGTAAAAACAAAAAAAAAATTTAAACAATTCAAATCAGAGTATTTTATTTTCATGTTGAGGATGGAAAAATTCTCACTATAAGGGAAGAAACAATATGGATGCTTTAGATAATAAACAATCATAATGTAACTCAAATAAATCACTAAAACGTTGGAACAATACATACGAAATGCTTGGATTTTGAAAATTAAAAGATTTAGATCACTATATGCAAATAAATACTTACGTCCAGCAGCATTTCCTGCTGAGTTGTGATAAGAAGAAATTTGTAAGTAGGAAGTAAAATATAAATGTTTTATTAAAATTTTTTGAATAAAACAAAAATTACATAAAAACTTACTTACTACATTCTTAAAATTACGATTCCTTAAATTTTGATACTAGATTTATGTAAAAGTATCTTCTCTGGAACACACAGATTTGATTAAAATATACTATGTGTACTATATTCAGTTTTGTAAATTAATGGAATGTATTTGAGAAAATTATTTAATAAACAAAATGTTTAATAAACACTCAAAAATTTCTGTAAAATTCCAGCAAAATTTTGGTTTACAAGAAAATGTTTGATTTTTAAAAATGCAACTGATGACACCTTAGCAGTACAATATTCCATAACTATTGTATTTAACCATATCAATAAAAAAATTATAATATTATTAAAAAGTTCAACATTTATAGAAATAAATTATAATGCCAATGTATCACTGTTAAAGTTATTATTTTTTAAATTATGCTTTTTCAATAAACTAAAGAATAAAATAAAATAACTAATTTTCAATGCAAAAAAAATCAAAAATATGTAACAGAAAAGATTAACATATTTAAAAGGAAAAATATTTTAATTGGTATTAAAATAGCATTATGTGAACAGAAGTATTACGCAATTTGCATAAATGTAAACAAATACATTTCATTTTATTTGAACAACTGCTGGTAATATTTCGAAGAGGAACACAATAATGTATTTTTCGGTAAATATATGTAAATTTCTATTCAAAGCAGCTGAAGAGAGAAAGAGAGAGAGAGAGAAGCATTCAAGTCAACATATTTTGGTTGAATAGATGATGCTTATTACAAGCGTATTATGATAGAAACTTGTATTCAAAGAAATAAAGTAACTTATTCCATTTTCTTATAAATTCTTCATTGGTGTTTGAATTTAATTTGAATTATAAAAGTGAGAACCTATTAGTTAGCCACTTCACCATTATACAGTATAATCTGGAATGTAAGATTCCCTTGATATAAGATTAATAAATAGACACAAATAGAGTTATGAATGCTTAATACAAGTTTGCTTCATTAGCCTGAATCTCCCTCCTACCATGAAATTTTAGACGTATGTCCTTTGTACGTTTATTTGTAGCATTATGTTTCAATCCTGGACAGCTTCAGGAACTTGATGCAGATTTATAAGTCAAAAGCAAACAATGTCAAACAAGCTACTTCCACCCTTTCTTTTTGTCTTCGCTATTGAACGAATTATTATTGATGAAAATGAGCGTTTGACCTGCCTTTATAACGATTTACTCTCGATATATATACATATACATATATATATATATATATATATATATATATATATATATATATATATATATATATATATATATATATATATATATATATATATATATATATATATATATATATATATATATATATATATGTATAGATATAGATATAGATATAGATATATATATAGATATATATATATATAGATATAGATATATATTTATGTTTGTATGTGTATATGGCATTGGCAAAACAACACGAATGTAAGTTGTAAATTACTATGTGACGCTACTGATAGCTGATATTTTACTATTTAAATATGTTGCTGTATTGATATTATGCTCTGTTATTTCAATAACAGTTTATAGTTCAAATATTCTTGAAAATGTATTGGTTTTTTTATTAGTCCATTGCAAGAGCGGTGACCTGTGAACTTCGAACATGTATATATATTTTATGTATGAAGATATGATATATGTTAGAAACTTACCTCCATTAATTAAATCTATATGGGGAAAAAAGAAATTGATCTTTAGATTTCAAAATCAATTTGACCTTCAAAATTTATTTTTAATAAAATGAAAATTTTCCAAATATTCTAAATAAATTAAAATATTCAATGCGCCAGAAATATATAATGTAACAGGTATTACATGCAAAATATTAAAGATCATTTGATCATAAATTTTTTATGTACTATTTTTCGAAACTTCAGAAATATTTAATATAAAACAAAATCTTAGTAATTTCTATGAATAATTTTCATACATGAATTTTAACATATATTTTATGGTATTTATTTTTACAAATATTTTATGATAATTCATTAAGATTTAATTAGTGTAATGAGTTTTTCAATCTGTGAATGTGTATGGTAATTGCTTACTGAAATGTGAAATTGAAATCAATAATATATATTCATTAACAAATACTTAAGGTTTCATCGAATAAATCTAATTTTTTTCGATACTCAATTGCTAGTAATGAAAATATTTATGTGATGTGTGTTTTCTGTCGCAGTTCGCATGTTATGAAAGTGGTAATAGTTCCGAAATCTTTACACTTTTTAATTGTACTAACTACATAACAAATGCCACTCTGGAGACAACAATTATTGACTTCGTTTAGTTGTCGAGTACCTAATATCTTATAGGATGGCTATTAAATTATTCGAATTAATGGAATACCTGAAAGAAGATTTAGAAAATAATCAACAGGTTGTAAGGACACGGCAATGCATATCCCTTGGCAACAATGGCTGCTACAAGAAATTTATCAGAGAAATGAAGTCTATCAAAGAACAATGTGATGTAAAATCGGATACAAGTATGCCTTTATCGAAACTTTTCTTTTTTAACTTTGCCTGTTATCCAACGAGTAAAATATTAACAACTACGTAAAACATGACATGAAACTCATCGAAATATGTAAGTTTTTCAGATAAAAACATTGTATGATGTATTAAAATTTCATTATTCTGTTCCCTTGTACACTAATTTGGTTTGAAATGTATATAGGTTTCATTTGTTGCATTTATCTAAATTTTTAAGTATTTTTAATTAAAAAAGCAGTTACTTTTTTAAAAAATACATTAAGCAATTATTTACAATAATTGATTTCATTTTTCCATAATTTTTATGTTTCGAAATTACTTTTTCAGAGTATCTCAGTTTCAAATTAAAGATGGCGAAATTCTTATCAAAACAAATAGTTGAGATTACCAACATTCATAATACAAATCAAATAAACCATTACCACAATACAATAATGCAAATGGAATGTTTGGATTTTGAATCCAAAGATATTTTGATTATTATATTTAAACAATTACTTACGTCCAGCAACATTTCCAACTGAAATAAAATAAGAAAAATTTGTAAATATGAAGCAGAACATGCATATTAAAAATGTTATATGGAAGGCAAAAATTACACAGAAAACATTTATTCCTTACATCTTTAAATTATATTTACATAAAAGTAACTTCTCTACAACAAATTTGATTAAAATTGCTTATATATTTAATGTATTCAAATTTTCAAATTAACCGAATAAATTTCATGAAGTTGCTCAATAAATGGAACATGTAAGCAATTCAAAAAATCCTGTAAATTTTTTGTAAAATTTTGCTTTATTTAAAAATGTATGATTTATTAAAATGTAACTCAGGACAAATTGAGTGACATGATTTACAATAAATAATCTCATCAATAAGCTGTTATAATATTTTTAAAATTGAATATCTTAAAAAACAACAAATGATACAAATTTCACCACTGTTAAATTAATATTTTTAAATTTGATTGGTTCAAGATATTAAAGAATACAATGTAATAGGGAATATTTTACCTCAAGAATAAACGTAAGTTCAAATCAAATAATTACTTTTAATAGCAAAATATTTTTATTCTTTATTAAAGAAAACGTATGGACAAAAATAATCAGGAATCTTTGCATAAATACAAACACATATATTTTGTTTCATTTGAAAAACTGTTTAATATATTTTAATTAAAAAATATTAATATATTTTAATTAAATATATTAAAATATATTTTAATATTAGAAATTAAATATCAAATGTTAAATATATATTTTAATTAAAAAAATTGTGTTTAAAGATATAAAATAGAGTCTAAGGTGGAGGTGAAAGGGGAGCAACTTTAGCTTAAATAACCAAGCCAACATATTTCTGCAGAATAGATAGCGTTAACGATAATAATAATATTATAATAGAAATTTGCATCGTAGATTAGGAACTAAACTAGCTTATTTATTTATTTGCTTTGTAAATGCAGTTTTTTATGATCAGAGTTAATTTTGAACTATAAAAGTAAAGCAAATAGTCGATCACATCACTTTTGAAGAGGATGATCTGTTACGAGTAATTCTGTTGCTATAAAATTGAGGGATGAATGTAAAGAAATCTATAATTGCATACAACTATTCTCTTGCATTGAAATATATCTCAAGCCGTGAATTTTTAAAACCTATGTCTTTTGTATGTTTATTCGTAGAATTAGATTCCAAAACTGGGCACATTTAGAAACTTGATACACATAACAATAAGCTTACTCATAAGTCGAAAACGAATATTATTGAACAAGCTTATTTGGCAATTATTTCTTGTGTAAGCATTATTTAATTCTAATGGAAGTGCGTGATTAACTTGCTATAATAACGACTGGAAACTCTTCTCGCGATCGAAAGATTTTTCAGCCACTAAATGTTTACACTAATTTTGGTATTTATTCTCACTTCGTTCACGGTAAAAATACCTAAATTTTTATTGATTAGATTTGAAGATTTTTATTCCCAACAAGATGATGATAATTATAAATTTGATAAAATTATTCACGAAGAGTATTTAGAAAAAAATAGAAATACTGATTCTAATCCTCATGTTGAAACTGTGTTGAAATATGTCCAATTTATCGTAAAAAGCTGTAAAAATATAGGGAAACAGAAAAGGTGTTCTGTTTTAAATATAGCAACATCAATTTTAATTCATTGTATAAGGTAAAATTATTTAACTGGCATCTTTTAAAATAATTTATTCATCACATATCTATACCTCTTATTTTATTTCTGAACAATAACAGACAAACTCAGAATACTTAAAGTTCAATGTACACCAAGTTTGATTTAATGCCTAATTTTTAAGGTATATGCCTTTCCGATAGATTAATATAAGGCTAATGTTTAGGAAAACATTTTGTAGTAATGTGTGTGCTACAAACTTACCTCCATTTAGTATATCTATAAGGAGAAAGGAAAAAATAAATTGATTAGCATGTTTCAAGATTACACATTGACCAACAAAAACATTTCAAATAAAATTAATAGTTTTTCCACAATTGAAAAAAATTTTTTTACGAAATTTCATATTTATTAGTATATTTAGTAAAAATTATTATAAGCAAAGTATTTATGATGATTTAGTTATAATTTATATTTTAGTTACTGTTTTACAAAGCTAGAGAAGTATTTACTATAAAACAAGTTCTACATAAATTCTATGAAAGATTTTCATATGCATTTTTAGCGTTCATTTATGGTATTGCTATACATTAAATATTATAGCGAAGTAAAGTGATTCAATCAGTTAGTGTTTTTTTTTTTTTGCATTGGACTGTAACATAAAATTGGGATTAATACTATATACTCATTGATAAATACATATATAAAACGTAATAGATAAAACTGGTTTGTTCGAAACATAGTTAATAGTAATGTAAAAATTTCCTTTATGGTGTATGCCGCTTACAAACTTTCCTTGTACTTAACATTGTCATGGTAATATAAATTTTTGAAAATATATTTAATAACATTAGATATAGCCATTAATAATACTATAAATGCATATTATCTTACATTATTAGATATTTTTCTAGGACTATCATTCAATTAACATTGATATCAGAAGTTGTGTGTCTAATAATATGTGAACTAAAGTCATGAATGATGCATTTAAAACAATTCTATTTTCTATCAGCTACCAATTTCTAATGTTCACTGATCATTATGTAGTAAGACTTTCTTTTAATAGCTAAACAATCTATAGATTTCATTTGTTATCAATATTTTTTAGTACATTTAAGGGCTCCAGAGTACATTAGACGACACTGTCTCGACTTTCTACTGGCCACTTGAAGTGTATGATCGTTGAGGACGGTGAAAGAAAATACCTATCATGCCCCAAGTGCGACAATGCTCCGTTTTGCCCGCAACACATATTGAAGTGCTTGGGGTTTTTTTCGTGAAGAGGCTGTGAAAAGTCCACATCTGCTTTTGGACTTTTTGGTTATCTATGATCTCATGGATCTTGTCTAGTTCCACTAGACAAGATGGGGATTAGTCCCACCACCCATCACCACCATATTTTTAGTTCCCATCATTTTCTACATTATAATTGTTAAATGCTAACCATTATGCCATGACAATGTTCCAATGATTACATGATTTGATATAAATACATTGTATTGAATGCTAATTTTTTAAAATTTTCTAAGTTTACACTATTTCTACTCTTGGCAAGGTCACCAAGGTGAGAACACTTCATCTTTCTTAGCTAACGTAACTGGCACGAAGCTGAGACAGAGCTAATGGTGATTCAGGTCTTGGACCACAAAAGCTAATTTTTACTCGTGTGAACAATATCCTTCAATTTCCACTTCTTTTATCGGATTTCATTAATGTCAACAGTCTGCATCAGAACAGATGGGGGACTGAAACACTATATCTGCTTTCACCACATTACTAAAAATAAAAAAATCCTTACACTGAATCACTTTATGGTTGCTTTCATTATCAGTTTTTACTTTTTTAATTATTAATTACTATTTTATTTCATGTGCAAAAAAGCAAAAATTGTATTTGCCCAAGGTAATTAAATAGCTTAGTATAATTACAACAAAAACGATATACCAAGACAATTATTTATCACAGTTAATTAATACCATTAAGTCCTCGAAATTCTCTGCATATGCCATTTAACCCAGATAATAGTTTCATAATATTTCAACAAAACTACAATTGGGTGATTGCAAATCACCAAATACAATACATGTTCACAGCCTGGGTAAAATGTAAGAATGGTACATTTTTCTAAGATTTCTAAGATTTTCTTTGAAGGAAATACAAAAATAAATTTTGAAGACACTTTAATCTTAATTTTCATATTATCCAAGGATTTTCATAAGAAAATCGATATGACCAAATTTCTTGTTTTCTGAAAAATGTTTACATTCCAAAATAATCTGCCAAAATTTCAAAATATTCAGATAAAAGTAATTTGAAAATCAAATTTTAGGAGTTATTTCTCTATATATATAAATTCATAGACATTCATTAAAACTAATTGTGTTATTTTTATAATCTTGTTTATATATGGAATAAATAATGTAAGAATATTCTCCCATTATTCTATTTATCACTTTAAGGTTTTCTTCATTTTAATCATATCCAGGAAATTTCAACCATAGCATAATTTCTCTTACTTGAAAATATAATCTCAGAAGCAATATATATATTTGAATAATTACTTCCTTATTAAAAACGATTGTTAACTTCAAGCAGGTAGATGTATAATAGTGGGAATAATCAACAATTAAAAATTGTCGCAATTTATTAGAAATGATTTCTGTGAAAAATAATCTTTATTGATATATTGTAAAATTCTGATGAAATGCTAAAATAAAAAATATTTTACATAAATAAATATTATAAATATTTATAAAAAAACATACATTCGCTTATATATTTTAAGCAATTAACAAACTAAAACAGTGTTTTAATGTAATTAATTTCATTGAAGCTATTTCCTATATTTTTCAGGTCTTCCGCTTTACGTACATAGTAAAAAAAATTTAAGAACACTTGCTTTCAATAAATTTTACTGATTTTAGTGAAATACTTCACAAAAAATTGAAAATTATAAAAAAGAATACTTACTGTCACCTATTTATTGTGAAAATAATAAGAAGACCAAACTCAATTATTTTTATACAAAACATGTATTTAAATATAAAAATTATTATTAAAATTAAAAATTATTATATTATTATCTAAATATAAAAATAATGAATTTTCAAATTACGTAACATTATCTTTTAGTAAAATTTTGAAATAAAATGTACATAAATAAATGCAGAATTTTGCAACTAATAAAAACAGATTAATACTATTGAAATATGCATACAAATTATTCATGAGCGAATACATAATTGATTTTTTTCTTAATATTGGATGAAACCACTTTTCAATGCAACGTATACTTTTTACATAATTTTAACAATACTGTTTGAAAATGCTTTATTTATGGCTTACTTTATTTCCTCTTGCCAAAAAATACAGATGCATGTTAAAATCTTAATAGTAGTCATCAAAATTGCCATAATAATTAGTTCTAAACAATATGTTATGTATTTTATAAAAGCAAAAATTGTGTCATATTTATTTTAACATTGCGTCAATTCTATTTTAACATTGTAAATATTGTATTCACTGTATTAATAATTTTAAATTTGTATTAAAATATTAATAATTTTAAAAGTTATTTACATAAAAATGAATATTCTTAAAAGGTTACAATGCTTTTTAGTATTCTTCTGTAATATAATTAATTACATAAATATTATGTTGCCACATAATAACTGCTATTTGTGTTTGTAATTTATATAAATAAATGTAAAAGTTTAAATTTAAAGACAACAATTTAAAATTTTTATTCTTATTCCTTTGCTAGAAATCTTTTAACAGAAAATTAAATTTAAAAACATTTCTTAGGTTGCAACTCTTATATCATAATTCGATGATGATCATACCTGATTCTATTACATTATTGCAGTATCGTTAGATTCTTAAAACATTGTGTAACAAACATATGTATTTAACTTCCAATTATTAAATTACTCTTTTATTAAATATTTGTATGGATGACGCATGCACACATTCATTAATAAATATTATTTAAATATTTTTTAAAAACTGTTTCAATATAACTTACAGCGCTAAAAACAGAATATTGTGAATAGTTTGTATTTTTATTAAGTAAGTAACCTTATTTTAAATTCTAAATTTTTTAATATAACATAATACCGGAATTTTTTTCATAAATATTTGTTCTGTTATAATGACTCGAATTTTGAAAATAAATCATTAAATATATCTATATTCAATAAAATATATATTATATCATTTCTAATGATTTTAATTGAATAAGTTACATCAAAGCACACTCGAGGATTTCCTTCGGTCAACATTTCAAATAAAATAATTTTAGATTTGAATGTTTATGGGAAATTAATTGCAATTATTAAATATCACAATTGGCATATATTTCTTTATATATATTTGATTGGTACTCAGTTTTATATTCACTAGGAGAAGGAAAACGAGCATGAGATTTTCGTCAAAGAGAAAATTTTTAATTCAAATGCGTTATGTACTTCCTATTATTATATGTGCTTCAATGGACTAAGAATATCAAACTAAATAAGAATATCAAATGAAATGATTGCACACCATGAGAGAAATTTTTATTTCATTGAAACAAATTTAAATATGTTCTAACTATAACATAAAAGTACTAAAATGGAAAACTTTAACTTCAGAAAAATTAGATTATTGCAGGAAAAATCAGGAAATTTAATTTTTAAGTTAGCTGTTTACGTGAACACTTAAATTATAAAATGTTTCAAATACATGTAAGAAGCATTAAAATAATAGGTTCAGTTATTTTTATAAAGCATAAGATTTAATTTAATTAAATTCTTTGAAAATAATCATCCTTCTTATTTGATATTAACATAAAATGATTAAACTTATTAAAATTTACTTTTCTTCATTTCATGTTTAGATAGCTACATTTACAATACTAAGCAAATATGATTTACCTGCTCGAGCTACTCCTAAACAAGAACGCAGCATTTTAAAAATGCACAACAATGCATAAAGTACAGATTTTAACCAATAAACTATACGTACACAACAATTTTAAATAATTTTACTATTTAAATAAAAACTATTAGATTAAATTGATAATTCATAAAAAGAACTTATTTTTAATTCTATACTTTGTAGTAATTAATTTATGCTTTTAGCATTCCGTCCACCACATAATACATGGTAAATCTTATGCATATCACTTAAATTAAGAAGTATGCCGTTTTATAACACATTTGATTTCATATACTGTGCTGCACATTAGATCTATTGTCTTCAATATAGCCAACAAAGAATCAAAGAACTGGAAAAAAATGCACCCAAGTTTTATAAACTTTGCTGGCTTTTTCCTATAGAAATTCTTCCCCTTCAGAACATGCATAAGCAATTTTTTTAGCAAATATATAATTAAAGACATGGCACATGAAACAGACAGATAAAATATTTTAGGTTTGATTATAATAAATAGTTGGAAGCGCTTTTAATATCTTGAGATTTATAATATAACAGAAGATTATATATATATATATATATATATATATATATATATATATATATATATATATATATATATATATATATATATATATATATATATATATATATATATATATATATATATATATATATATATAAATATATATATATATATATATATGTTAAATGCAACAAAAGCGTGTTATAAGCAAATATTCATTGATCTAAATATCAAAAAACCAAAAATACAATGAATACTTAAACTCAATTTAAATTCTTACTAGTTTATAAACATGAGTTCATCAGAACTAGATTTAAGAAATCAAGTTGAATTGCTACACTTTTTTTACTTAAGCATAATAAAATTCACAAATGACTGCGATTTTAATGGAGATTTATTTAATTATAATGTAGATGTAGGCACATAAATGATTTCATTCATGTGAGTTATTTCTAATTAAAATATTAATAATTTTAAAAGCATGACTATTTTATTCAAACATGTAATCACAGAGCTAGGTTACAATTTCTGTTTACTAAAATGTATTATACTTATAAAAGGGTATACTTTAAATGTAATTAAAAAACTAAATACATTCTATATGCCATAAAATACTTACAAGCAATAATTCAGTTTTTTTTTTAATAATTTATCCAACTCTAAAAATTCTTGGTTTCATACATTTATTTTTTATAAAAAATATTCAAAAAAATATAAAATTTATTTTTATATACATACCATGTGCAACTTGTCCCACTGTAAAATTTCAATCAAATGAAATTATTTGAATAACGTAACTATTCATCAGCCATTTAAGTAGCCATAATCTTAATAAGTTGAACATTTTGTAAGATCATTTTTTGTTCAACAGAACATTTATTATAATTTAAAGAGAGATATTAATTATAAATAAATAAAAATACCTATAATATTATATTTATAACTAAACCAGCGTATGCTATTAATATCTTCATATGAATTCATTTTGACATCATTAAAAGTGTTCCTACAGCTTTACATAAAAATACATTTTAGGTATAAATTTCTAAAATTTACATAAAATGTTTCTTTAATGAAAACATTAAATTGATTCTCTATAATATTACGATGTTATTATTTAAAACTAGCTTTAAATCGTCAAGTCAACACAAATTTTGTTTTACACAATTTTTAAAAAAATATTTTACCGTATGTAAATCAAAAGCATATATATAAAATATGCAATACACTAAATTATTTAAGTGCTAAATATTATATACATATATATATATATATATATATATATATATATATATATATATATATATATATATATATATATATATATATATACAAATTTATAAATAATGATTATATTTGTCTTAAAATATCTCAGACAGATCGAAAATTCTCACATTTTGGGCAAAAATTGCGGTATTTAGACGTGTTGTAGTTTAAAAGCTGATTTCCTAATAATTTGGCGACTTGGCGACAGTTGGCGAGATTCTTGGCGACTTGGCGACGGTTGGCGAGATTCTTGGCGACTTGGCGAGAAATCGATACTTCTGGAAACATCCATCACCTAAGCTCTAGGACCAATATTTTTCGAGATAGCCTAGAAGCTTCCAGAACCTTGGCGAAATTGGTAGATTTCTCCGCCAAGTCAGGTATAAATACCGCAGCCCGACATGGAAGAGTTGGAGTTTTTGTGAAGACAGTCAGTGAGTGAAGACGATTAGTTGTGACTGCTAGTTGTTCTCTGTCTGAGGTATTTGAGACCTGTGATTGGAAGCTGTTTCTTATTGTATCTGACGAATTGTAGCTGTATAATTGTGATTGTTACAGCAGGAATTTCGTTTATCTAGTGAAGTTTTTACGAATAAAAGTCTTGTGTTCATTAAGTGGTTGCTTTATTCAACTCTCAATCGACACGAACCCGTGAAGCTCGGTACAACTGGTGTCAGAATCGGGGTTGAAGAGTTGATGCAGCGTGTCACCAGAAAAATGGATATGGATGTAATGAAACATCTTCTCGAAAAATTAGCGGAGCAGATGACTGAGATGAAAGCTGGACAAGAAGAGATGAAAGCTAGACAAGAAGAGATGAAAGCTGGACAAGAAGAGATTAAAACCGAGATGATGAAAGAGATGAAAGCTGGACAAGAGGAGATGAAAGCTAGACAAGAAGAGATTAACACCGAGATGATGAAAGAGATAAAATCTGGACAGGAGGTGATGAAAGCTGGACAAGAAGAGATGAAAGCTAGACAAGAAGAGATTAACACCGAGATGATAAAAGAGATAAAATCTGGACAGGATGAGCTTAAGAAGGACATTGTAAGTGTTAAAGAAGAATTCTCCAACATCATTCAGGAGAAGATGAATGCAATGGAGGATAAGGTAACTTCAGTAGAAACTAAAGTTCTGGAGATAGAAGAAAACGTGGAAGAAGCATTAGACAATATCAATAAGGAGATTGAAAGCTTGAAGAAGCAAATGTCAAACAGACATGAGGAACCCAACGTGGCATTTGTGCCTTCCCTAGCCAATATTAAACTCTCAACATTTGATGGGAAATCATCCTGGCAAGTATACAAGACCCAGTTTATGATGGTAGCGGAAGCTAATGGATGGAATCCCCGAGCCCAAGCTTTTCACCTGGCGGCTTCTTTAAGAGGAGACGCGGCTGACATCCTCGAGACGCTTCCGGAGGAGCAGAGGCACGATTTCCAAGCCCTATCGAGTGCGCTTGAGCTGCGGTTTGGAGATAAGTGCACTAAAGAATATAGCAGACTACAGTTAAAGTCCCGCTATCAAAAAGCGGGTGAAAGTCTGCAAGAATTGGCTGCCGATATTCAGCGACTTTCCCATTTAGCATTTTCGGACTGCCCAGCTGAGACACGTCAAGATCTGGCTCTCCATCACTTCATCGATAGTGTGCGGGATCCGGAGATACAGAAAACACTCAGACTCGCCGATGTCAAAGATATCGGATCTGCTCTAGTATACGCACATAAGATAGAGGCTGCCCAGCAGGCCATGCGTAAAGACCGGCACTCAATCAGAGCCGTCTCTGCTACTGATACTGAACTGTAATCTAAGAAAGCAAATTGAAGATATGCGGCGAAAAGTCCGTAGCTTAGAATTGAGTAAAGGTGGCAGAAACACGAAAATTCAGTGTTGGACTTGCGGTGGAGTCGGACACGTCCGTAGATACTGTCCGAAAACAAAAGATGGTGGAATTTCTAAAATGGGAATACGTCATCGCAAAGGAACTCTTCATGGAAATGCTGATGCACTATCAAGGAAACCGTGTAATGAAAGCTGCCGATATTGTTCTAGAGTAGAGAAGAACTATCAGTTAGTAAATCCTTCGGTACGCCAAGTTACTGTTTCACCTCCATCGAAACCAGACCCATGGAGTGATAAAGAACTTAGAGAAGCCCAAAAAGAAGACCCAGATATAAATCCAATTTTAGAATTAAAAGAATCTTCCAGTATGAAACCAAGTTGGCAGGATATCTCCACCTACAGTCCTGCTACTAAGCAATATTGGGCTCTTTGGGACTCACTCCATATAAGAAATGGTGTCTTATACAGGAAATGGGAGTCTAGATGATGGACGTAATTGCGAATGGCAGCTTGTTCTTCCAAAAGCAAGAATTTCAGATGTTTTGAAAAAATTGCATAGTAACTCAACTGGAGGCCACTTTGGAGTAATGAAAACTCTACAGAAGGTTCGAGAACGCATCTATTGGAGCAAAACTAGACAAGATGTAGAGAAATGGTGTCAATCTTGTGATGACTGTGCGGCACGTAAGGGACCAAAGAAACGTAGCCGAGGAAGGTTGCAGCGGTACAACGTAGGAGCACCTTTTGAGTGAATAGCATTAGACATTTTGGGTCCTTTACCACGATCTTCAAATGGTAACAAATACATACTAGTTGTCATGGACTACTTTACTAAGTGGCCTGAAGCGTTTGCAATCCCCTATCAAGAGGCGACTTCAGTAGCCGAGGTTGTAGTGCAACAATGGGTTTCAAGATTCGGCACACCCTTACAAATACATTCTGATCAAGGGACAAATTTCACATCTGTTGTGTTTAAAGGAATGTGTCAAATTCTCGGAATAGACAAGACGCAGACCACGCCACTACACCCACAATCGGACGGCATGGTAGAGAGGTTTAACAGAACCATCTTGAATAATCTCTCACTTATGGTTTCCAGAAATCAGCAAGATTGGGATTTGAAGCTACCGCTGTTTCTGCTTGCATATCGCAGTGCTGTCCATGAGACTACCGGATATACTCCTTCACAGATGCTCTTTGGTCGCGAACTTCGTCTCCCTTGTGATCTTCAGTTTGGTCGTCCACCGGATACATCTTCATCGCCAGAGGAATACCTTCGAGACCTTCAGGCACGTCTTGAAGATGTCCATAACTTCGCTCGAGACCGAATCAACCTGACGACCGAAAGAATGAAGACAAGGTATGACACAAGAGCGACAGGACATGAATTTCAAGAAGGTGACAAAGTTTGGTTGTGGAACCCGATTCGACGTAAAGGACTTTCTCCAAAGTTGCAAGCCAACTGGGAAGGTCCCTACACAGTCCTAAAAAGACTGAACGACGTCGTGGTTCGTATAAGGAAATCATCTTCTTCAAAACCAAAGGTAGTACATTATGATAGATTAGCTCCTTATCGTAATGTAAAGTAAAAATTAGTAGACCATGGTCTCTTTGTAAATAGTATAGAAGATAATTTTAATCTTTTCTATTTTCTTGTATTTTTAGTTGCTTGTGTATGTAATGTGCTCTGTATCCTCTTGAAATGTAAATTCCCTTATATTAAATTTGGCCTCCTATCAGGGGATTGTACTGCCCGGGACGTGCAGTCCTTGAGAGGGGGCAATGTTACAAATTTATAAATAATGATTATATTTGTCTTAAAATATCTCAGACAGATCGAAAATTCTCACATTTTGGGCAAAAATTGTGGTATTTAGACGTGTTGTAGTTTAAAAGCTGATTTCCTAATAATTTGGCGACTTGGCGACAGTTGGCGAGATTCTTGGCGATTTGGCGAGAAATCGATACTTCTGGAAACATCCATCACCTAAGCTCTAGGACCAATATTTTTCGAGATAGCCTAGAAGCTTCCAGAACCTTGGCGAAATTGGTAGATTTCTCCGCCAAGTCAAGTATAAATACCGCAGCCCGACATGGAAGAGTGGAGTTTTTGTGAAGATAGTCAGTGAGTGAAGACGATTAGTTGTGACTGCTAGTTGTTCTCTGTCTGAGGTATTTGAGACCTGCGATTAGAAGCTGTTTCTTATTATATCTGACGAATTGTAGCTGTATAATTGTGGTTGTTACAGCGGGAATTTCGTTTATCTAGTTAAGTTTTTACGAATAAAAGCCTTGTGTTCATTAAGTAGTTGCTTTATTCAACTCTCAATCGACACGAACCCGTGGATCTGGGTACAATATATATATATATATATATATATATATATATATATATATATATATATATATATATATATATATATACACACAGAGTGATTTTCTAAATGGGTTTTCCAAATTAAAAGGTGTTATAGTATCCATCTATACAAGCATTAATTACATAGGAGCATAGAGTCACAGTCTCTTTTAAAGGCAGAAAAGAGGAGAGCACAAACGCATCAAGAATCTATCACGAATTTACCGTATGCAAATTTACATAGAGAAGAAGCAGCATTTTACTCTTATTGTATACCGAAGAAAGCCAATCAGAGTAGAAGCTGTCCTTTAAAAACGACGCAACATCGTTTCTTCAAGTATTATCTGAATAACATCGTCCGAAACTTTTTGTCAATGCACTGGTGGTGCACACGTACGAAGAATTGACTGATATGCGATGAAGCAAAAGGGAATGGATGCGAAGCTCGAAGATTGTACGAACAGAGGTTTACAACTTCTCGTATTCCTGGTCATCTTACTTTTTCCAGTGTTGATCAAGGATTACGAGAAAGCGGTTCGGCTACCATTTCAAAGAGCAATGCAGGACTCCCGCGAAATTAACAAAAGCCATAAATATAAGATCAAGTGTTGACAAGATTTGAAGTAGCTCCTTCAAATAGTACGCGATCGGTGGCTTATGGAATTGGTATTTTTCAACCACAGGTGTGACATATTTTACACATGCACCTCTACCACGTGCAAAAAGTGCAATCTCTGAAGACAAATGATTATCCCTGCCTGGCAAACTTTATGCAGTGGATGCTGGTGGTGAAGAATTACAATTTACAATTTTCTGCATTAATATTATTTAGTGGTAAGCCAACATTCTACAGAGAAGGCATCTTTAACAAGCGCAAGCAACACGTTTGGTCTGAAAACAATCCTTGTTGTAAAACCTCTCGGTCACACCTGCAGAAATTTTCTGTAAGCATCTGGGAAAGTATCATTGAATATTACCTGGTAAGCCTTTACATCATTCTTGTCTATTTGACTGGCGCAACATTCCGTATTTACTTGGAGCAAGTGATTCCCAGTTTGTTGCAGGCTGTTCCACTCCCCATCTAGAGATAAATGTGGTTCATGCATGATAGAGCCCCAGCCATTTTCCCCAAGACATTTTTCCGTCTTGTTCCGTAGCATATTGAATGCCACAAATTCCGCATGATGGCTTGAACATAGCAGAGCTGTAGCTAGGCCTCCTCGCTCACCGAACCTAAACCCACTAGATTTTTTCTTGTATTTTCTTCTGAAAGCAGATGAAAATTGAAAACAAAGTTCAAATGGTTGAGAAGTGAATTTTTTCCAACCCACTGAAATATTTTTCGAAAGATTTCAGAAGAAAAGAATTTTTTTTGTCCTTCTGGGAGCACATGAAATCTTTAGTGTAAAAGACGCCTGTGGATTCAGCTGAAGATATTGTGGCTATAATCTTTTCTAGCGCAGGCAAAAATAACACAACAATCTTCTAGAAAGTGCGTCATTATATATCAACTGTGTAACGACAAACTTTGGCGGTATTTTGAGCATTTGTTCTTAGGTTTGTAATAAGCAATAAATATGATTGTGAACCTTAGGTATTATTATTCATTCGCATACCTAACGCTGTTGTAAGTTCAGGTGGAAATTCCTCTTTTCCGTAGCTCAGAGTGAAATGTGACTATATGTCCCTATATAATGTCTGGATGGGTACTATCCCCTCTCTAAAATTTTTAAAACAATTTAGAATCACCGTTATATATATATATATATATATATATATATATATATATATATATATATATATATATATATATATATATATATATATATATATATATATATATATATATATATATATATATATATATGTATATGTATGTATATGTATGTATGTGTGTATATGTGTGTGTGTGTGTGTGTGTGTGTGTGTGTGTGTGTGTGTGTGTTTGTGTGTTCTAATTAAACCAGTAAGGATCAGTGAAGTATCAGAACTTCACTCATGTTTCTGAAATCCTTAAATATGCTAATCTTTTTCTTTTATAATACATTTATTTTATCATAGAGTTTTTATAAATGCTGTTTTCAAATTAAATGTGTTTTCAGATGAACAGTATGCTATAACTGAAGAATTGTTAGAATCATTTTAAAAGAAGCACTGATGTAATAAATTATTATGAAAGACTAAACAAGATTTTTAATGTCATAACAAATAAAAAGCTATCCATAACTATTGATGTATTTACATAAGTTTAAAAAGGGGTTTCCTTTAAAATATTCGAATTATTCATCTATATGAGGAATAATTCTTAGAATTAATATCCTTTCATAATTTCGCAGTCCTTAAATAACATACTTACATAATTGTATGCATTCAAAAATGCATTATAAAAGTTAAATATAAATTAATAATGACAATCTGCATACGACTTATATTTTAACATAAAATAAATTAATACATGATAAATCTCCTAAAATTTAACAGATGGAGCCAGTTGTCAAAAATCAGAAACAAAATCTCATTTCACCTAAAGAATTAATTTAGACTAAAATTGATATTTATAACTAACATGGCAATATTTAAATATAATTATTCAATCTGTGAAAAGATCTCGTGTGATAAACACTCGCCATTTACATTACCTGAACATTACAAAATATTTACTCAAAACGTATAAATAATTAAAAAAAAAGTTAAAAATATATTTTCAATAATGAATTTTTCCTTGAAATATTTTTGATTATGTAACTATTAATCATATCGTTTATTTCTAAAATATATCCCTTTGTTCATTTAAGTATGAAATATTAAATAAATAAGCATAAAATGCTATTATTCCTATTTTCAAATAAAATTTTACTTACCCCCATTTACCGCACCTATGTAAACAATTTTCAATACGTTCCACTTAAACTAAAAGTGATTTTATAGAACAGTATAAATTATGCAGCTGATTATAGAACAATATTTTGAAAAAATAAGAAATAATAGTGAACATATTTATAGTGATTCAATTTTCAAAGACGTTATGTGCTACATCTGCCTATTATCAATCATAAAAGTAGTCTTATTTTCTTTTGCGCCTTTTACTGTATTTAGCAAATGCATTTGTAGTGCAATTTAGAAATTTTTGCTTCTGCTTATTCTTTTGATTTGTTTCTTGTTAAAATTCCTTGTATGTGAAATTTTTGAATGATATAATTTATAAAATAAAGGATTGTGCTAATAATTAAATAAGTTAACTTAGTTAAAAGTTATGAAATATATATTTTTTTGAAGTGACACTGATTTTACTTTGAAAATTACACTAAAATACCTTGTTAAGATCATTGTAATAACTGAAATTAACGTTAAAAACTTGATATGTAATGAAAGGAAATTTACCAATTTCAGATATAAGAAAATGAAAATCCAATTTATTAAATTATAAATAAAAAACAAATTAAAAGAGCCACAATTCACTTTTGAATTTTTTAAATCATTCTCCTAATTTTCCTTATAGGAAAAATTTATTTAGAATGCATAAAGATGCCTTTAAAAGAAGATATTTTTATAACTCTCTCTTTTGAGTAAAAATATTAAAAAACAATTGTGAAAATTTCAAATTTTCTATTCAATTAATCAAACAATTTGTCTTCCGTACTCATATCGTATCAGAAATCTCGTATCAGAAATAATACGGTAGAGTACAATGTATGACATTTTAATGATACTGACAATTTAACTGGAGGCTATAAAATTAAAATTTTTGAAAGGAGTTTGTTAAGATGCATAAAATTGAAAAAAAAACATATTTAAGGAGTGAGAAAAAATTTGGTTGAAGTATGGTCAAGCTGTTGGAATTCAGAGAAAGCATCACGTCAAGAAGTAAATGTTAAGAGATTTATGATCAAATCAGTGTTAGTGAAGATCATGTGGAGGGTATTATCAACTCATTGATATCAGACTAAGATCGAGTTAACAATATCAACATCAAGGCATTTAAAGATATACATATCATTAAACATTGAAAATAAATTGATTATATCATTTCAATGAAGAAATTATAAATTCCAGCAAATCTATGGATGGTGGTAACTACTGCTGTAAAAATATTCATATTTAGAAACTTTTGAAAGAAAATTGGTTATAAACTTGGATTTCAAAATAATGCAAATTTAAATTTTATGTAAAATACAACAAATTTTTTCAAGCTATTAAGCAATTAATTAAATAAATGATAGGACGTTAATAATGAAAGTAATTTTTACAATAACAAACTAATATTAATAAATAATGAATTGTTAATAATATATTAAGAAATTAACGTTTAATTATTAATAATGTATGAAAATTACATCAGTTTCATTTATAAACTATTAAAACGTTTTTAAGTTTAGTTATTCCTCTGGATGAGACCAAATATTAAGCTTGAATATTTTAAATGCAATTTTCAAAACTTTGTCTAATTAGGGAAATTTTCTAAAAATTTTATTTTTGACAATACTTTATGTAAAATATTTTATTTGGAAGTATAAAAATTATAAAATTAAAAACTAATAATCTAGAAAACTATTTACTTAGGTATATCACGGAAACTCAAAATATAAATAGTAGAAGTAATATTAAATATCAAAATTTTAAAATACAACATTTTGTCAATAAACTTCAAGAACAATTAATATTTAATACTTAATTATATAGTTTTGTCAGATAAATTAAAATAAGACACCAGTTAATACTTGCCAAGTGCAACGTCTCCAGCTGAATAAGTAAATTCAAAAATTAAATGTAATTCAATATGTTAGTAAATAAAAATAATAAATTGATAATATTTATAATAAAGAACATATTTTAATTGTAAATGTTTCAAACAGTGTACTATAATTTTTATAAAAGTTTAAATTAATAATAATGGATATGTAAATTTTACTCTTGTAGGAGTCTAATTTAGAAGAAGGATGGATGGTTTAGTAATATTACTTTGCACTCCCAAAGCCCAGGTTCAATCCTTGGGCTGAGCAATTTCTACTTAGTCTTTCATCTATTCAGTGGATCAATAAATTGAGTACCAAAACGTTCTTAGAAAATAAACACTAGGGGTTTTGAGTTAGGCTGACCAACTAACAGGGACATATGCTAAACTTCCTAGGATCCTAGGGCAGAAAAACAGAACACTGTAGGCCTTGGACCACAAATGGGCTGTTGGGTCACAAGTTCTGTTTTATAAGTCTAATTTAAAACACAAAAATATTTACATCATATATAATAGAATTATTAATATTTGTAAATTTTAAATAATGTATATTGTATTTGTTATGTAAATATTTGTAATAAAATATTTTGAATTTAGTTTTCTTCCTTCATTTTAAAAAGGAATTTGTCCATCAATATGGTACAGTGAGATCGAGGGGAATTGGTTGAGAAAATCTTCGATCTTATGAATGACGTCTAAGAAATAGCGGGTTGTATTCACAGCACAGATGAAAATGTGTTGTTTTCATTAAGGGTGAATGAGACATGAAAATAGTTTGTAGTCACAATGTGGACTAATGTAGTGCACAGATGGTGTATAAGGTGATAGGATCAGATGCTGAGTGGATCGGATGCTATGCTTAGTGGTTAAGTCCATCAGCAAAATCAAACAGCCTGAAACGTGCAGCAAATGACCTTAGTTCACAAAAAAAGTGGTCAAGTTGAAGAGTGTATCTCATTTAGTTTATTTAAACTATGTTTGTAATTTGCTCGTGATATGTGATTAATTTGTGTTATAAATAACACTTCTAATATGACTATCTTCTTTATTTGATAAATAAGTTTAGGAATTTAATTCATTAATCTGCTCTATCAAATTTTTAACATAAAATATAAATAGACGGAATATTTCAGTTTACAATGTACGTGCTCTGAAAACCTCTGAAGGAATTTTCGCCCACACTAAATAGATTTATTTTATTTATTCGTCATTCCTGTGTTTTTTGTACACAAGAATTGATTGTATTAAACAATGCAAGTTAAATTGTATTCCACTCCATTTCAACACCACTGAATCAAATTTGGTGTCCAATTCATACACAGTTGAGTTGCAAGCCAGAGCATCAAGAGTTCAGCCATCTGTTCGAATACGTCTAAGAAGGAAGTCGAACTAATGAACTGAAACTTGTAGAAAGAATGTTCATACATACTTACTAATATAATATTTTTATATATTAATATGATGTTATAAGGTATAATGCTAATATATATTCGCGCTTTGAGAAAACAGTTTAAAAGAAGCCCTTGATAGAATCAGGTAGAACCTAAAGAGAGATAAATTGTCTTTACTATTTATTATTATCCTTTTTCATTATTTTTATGTTCATATATTCTTTTACACTTCTTTTGAAGTACAGTTCAACATAGTTTCTTAGATATATCAGTTTCGCTCATTTTATACTATATGAACGCAATGATTTGTTTAGTTGAATCACATTTTTCTTCTACATTATTGTAACGTGAATAATACATTTTAAATAAACTATTCTGCATTAGATAACTCATTCTATTGAATGGCAAAGACCTTATGAGTGTCTGGTAATTGGCTTCTCCCCATACGTCAGTTATATTGATCAATGATCTTACGACATAAGATTACATCACCATGGGCAGTTGCACGGTACTGCCGGGATGTAAGCCTATCTCTGTTATTGTCTCAAGAAGTGATTGTTTTGGGTACGGTATACGAAGGCTTCCAAAATTCTTAAAATTTTTATCACATTTTGTTCTTAACATGTGTGTTTGATGTTCATCATTTTGTGGTACTTTTAGATTACACCCCAGTTTTTGATCCTAAAGAAATAGCATGTTTTTACGGAGAAGCGAAAATAAAATCACGTATATACGATGATTTTATTGCCTCAAAATTTAATTTTAATTTTAATATAGACTAAATTGAATCTTTTGTGCAAAAATTGACTGAAAAGTGATAACCAATGGTAAACAAGCTAAATGCCAAAGCTAGTTTGGATAAAAGATTGCTTGGTGATAATTTTGTCGGTTAAAAGGAGCATTACAATCACAAGTCACCAAGGGCAAAAAGCAGCCAAATACAGCAAAATTTTATTTTGTCTCATTGAAAAAATTTACTATTATATTATACTTACACAATCGATTACCAATGTGATTGTTAAATAGTTTTAACCAGAAATAAACATTGGGCTTTAAGTAAGCTTTATTAATAAGTGATAATTGTTTAGTCTATAAAATGTAAATAAAATTTTAGTATTATTTTTAGTAGTTTCCATAAACTTAAATGTTTTTAGCAATACATGATGCAAATAGAATATTTATGACAATAATTTATTAATATTTTTTCCTGTTATGAAGAATTTCAAAAGAGGGGGTATGATAGAAAAGTACCCGTTTTGTTTCTAAGTTTTCAGTCTAATGCAGCTATTTAGGGGCCAGTAGTGAACATAGGAAACTATATGTAATTTAAAAAAAATTATTTCTGGGAATATATCTGTATCTACAGAAATTAATTTTATTTGTTTTTCAACAAAAAGTAATAACATGCAAATTTTAGTGTACACAATTTGATAAATTATAATATAAACATGGCTTACTTGTAAATAATTCAAAATTATTGAGTTATTAATATCATTGTGTTTATCTATTTTTATACATAACTTAATATACAAATATGGAAGTTTAATGAAGTATTTTCTTTAAAGCTATCAGGAATACTTTTAAATAGAATTTTCAATATTTATCTTATTTGTAAAAATAATTATTGGTAATTGTTAAAACAGTTCAGAGCAGTATTTAAAAACAGAATTTGAAAAAATAGGATTAAACTTACCACCATGCCACAAATCTATAAAAGGTATTTATTTAAAAAGTAAAAAGATTATGCATATATTGTAGAAGATTTTTCATTTTACCATAAAATCATTATAAATGTTAACATTATAAATCATTATAACGTGTGTAAAGTATTTTCTTGGAGATTTTGGTTTACTGTAGCCAGAAAAAAAACCTTTTTTTTGGAGTGAAGGATTCCAGATTAGATCACAACTATTTTTGATGAGTATAAAAAATGCTTTTTCTACTTCTATAAGCCCATCTGTAGGACTGGAAGGTTTGAAAGTTTTTAGATTTCCTTCATTTGAAAACATAAATTAGACAAATTCTGCCACATGGTATGGTAATATACTGTAACAGATCTAAATTAACTCTACTGACAAGAGATGGCGTTACTGCCCAATAAAGTGAACTTACAAAATATTCAATATCCAATAAGAAATAGAGTTAGAACAGAAGAGAGATGTGATGAATGGAAGTCGAACCATACGGCTCATAAATAACTTCGTTTATCATTAATCCCGCACTGTTCATATAACCTAGTTTGCTATTATTGTATATTTTCTTTTTGTATCTGTTTTAATCATGTTTAATGTTGTAATAAATATTTTGTTTTGTAATATTCTAACATCCATTTTCTTACGCTCCTACAATACAACTTATAAATGTCTCAGAACTTCAGAATGATATCTAGGTTAGCTTATTCAAAGGTTTACTAAGCCCTAAAAGAGCATACAATGAAATTTTTCTCTCAAATGTCATTTTAAAACATGAATAAAAATATTTACTTAATTTTAAAATATGTGTTTTCAAATTTAAAGATTAATGCATTTACAGTATGTATATTGGATTAATGTAAGTATATTAGTTATTTCAAAGTCATTAAAACAAAATGAACACTGATAATTACAATTGCATTACGTTGTAAACAAATATGTTTTATATGAAAAAAGTACATGTGCTACGAATATTAGAAAATTATGCATTTGTAAACAGTTTTAAAAGAGGAACTTTTCAAGAAAAAATTAAAAATATAACTGTTTGATGTTGTTATCAATATCAAACATTAAATTTTTACAAAAACATTAATCATTATTATTATTTATTTAATAGTAATTACTAGTATGTTTGTATAGGGATAGTTCCTTGCAAGATCTTCTTACTGAGTAATAAATCTAGACAGAATGTTAGAATAGAAAAACAATTTGATGCCATCAATATCAAGAAATGTCAGCACAGTAAAGATACATGGTAAACATTTCTTGTCGTTTTCACTTTGGCATTGATAAGAGTAAGAATAAGTATGAAATTTAGTGTATGACGTAGTTGAAACACCGGTCAATAGAGAGTAGGAACCTCAGTTATTTTGAAAGCAGGTCCTCCACGCACATTCATCCATCATAATTTGAACAGTAGCGAAAATAAATAGATAGTCCAAGAAACTTTATGACTTCAAAGTGGGCTTATTAGCTGATCCATCAAGTCTCCAAATAAGTCAAGCGTTCGTGGATAGTATAGTGAATGAACGTACAGAAAGGCATTGGTTTTACAAACGAAGGCCGGGAGATTTGTCCCTCTGTGATGAAGCTGACATAGAGTTGACTAATCCTCAAATGGTTTACTATGAGCTGTTACCAATGAGTTAAGCGATCACTGCGTACCTGCATACTCACAGCAATTAAAACGTGTGCAACAGAAGAAGCCAGAACTGATTAATCGCAATGGTATACGGTTCTTGGTCAATAGCGTGAGGCCGCATATCTTGCGGGTGGCAAGAAATGATATGCATCGAATGGTTGGGAGACTTTATGCCATCCTCCCTCCTCACCTGACTTTACACCATAAGATTACCAATTCTTTCCTTCTTTCAATGATCATTTTCATTGAAAATTCTTCAACAATGAAGCAGACTTACACCAAACACATACACAGACTTCTTTGTGTCCAAAACTCCCCGAGTTTTACTGCAAACGGATTGCACAGTTGACGGTATGTTAGCAGAAGGTGCTGGCTGCTGATGGTAAATTCTTCAAAGAGTAACAATAGGCTACATTTTCTGTAGATTTTTTTAATCATTGAAAATGTCAAGAACTCTTTCCTACTTCCCTTGTAATGAACAGCTAATGAATATCTTAGCATTGCACTGGTATAAAAATCATGTCGAAGACATAGAGTCTGCCAGAATTTTAGCAGTAACTGATAATATTATAAGTAATGCAAACAAGAGGTATCTGATAGAGTAACCAATAGTTTCCACAACATTAAAGATACCTTTTATAAGTAGGAATCCAATTTAACGACTTCAATGTTAAGCATAAAGGTACATGTGATAGAGATATCAATAAACGGTGTGTTGATAGTCATGATTGTATGTAATGATTATGTCAAAGCAGCATGTGCGGGACAAAACTATGGAAGAAAAACAAATTTCACTCTATGATGTCATCGGATGGGTAAAACTTCATTATTAATGTTGCAATCATATGCTTGTTTCGAGTAAGCCCTCTCATAATTTTACTTGGAAAGGTCATTAGCACTGACTTTGTCACCATTTTGGTCGACTAACTACATTCTAAGGAGGAAATATGTTTCCATTTAACGATTATACCTACATAAATTCATCATAGTTAAAATATTCAATCATGATTTAGAGAACATGAGGACAAGTATACGCATTTCGTGTTTATTTTAACATTTTAGAGCACATGTAACTGTGTTTTAAGAAAGAGAAAAAAGAGTGAGATCCAGTTATTCTCCTCTTGAATCTCTCCAAGAGTTATGACAATTTTTCTTGAGGAATGGTTCAGCATCCCATTTGCTATCATACAGAACATATATACATATGTATATATATATATATATATATATATATATATATATATATATATATATATATATATATATGTGTGTGTGTGTGTGTGTGTGTGTGTGTGTGTGTGTGTGTGTGTGTGTGTGTGTATGTGTGTGTGTTTCTTTTAAGAGTTTTTATGTATTTTTATCTGTCAGTGTTGCTCCATTCTGTATTTGGTGAAAATTTCTTATGTGCGCTTCTGGAATGTGTTTTCCACAATTTTGAACAACCTGTGCATATTGTTCTTAATTCTTCCATTGTAAATCTGTTGATCACCGCTGCAGTGATA
>JAJQOW010000490.1:0-30000 GCA_037975125.1 Latrodectus hesperus
GATTAGTATATTTATTGCTTTTGGATCATTTTTTGCATTGAAGGTTTTTGATTAGAACTTGATGTTTAAAGTGGTTTACTACCTGAATCATTAATTTGGATTATAAATTTATTTCTGAATTATGAATGGGGATTATAAATTTGAATCACCAAAATGAGAATTAAGCTCATGCATGAGCTGTTGAACTAAATATCAGCGCGCTAACTTTTCAGTTTTCAGCTAAGTTTATGCTATGGATGAAGTGCTTAGTTTGTCATTGAATCGTCTCTTTTTGTACATTAGGGCCGATACGATCGAAACTACAGTTTAAAGTGAATTCCTTATCCATGTAAACATGAAGGTCCATGACTGGAATCGAACTGAAAACTAAGGCAATAACCAGATAGACACCAGTTCAAGATATATGTAATCGGAAAAGGGAGTTAAATGACTAAGCTCAAATGTTAAATTCAGTAATTAATCATTCTTTTATATTAACACTAATAATCAGTTTTTATAATTTGCTTCCTATACATGCAATTATTTTTAAAATTGTATTTACATGATTAGATCAATTACAGTTTCATTTGAGCTTTATTTTTGCGCATAGAAGGACGTGAAGACACAACAGGAAACTGAATGTTGTAATTTTGAGTAAGTTAAATGAGAGAAATTAAGTTTGCCCTTTTTCCAAGCTCCTATGTCACGTCTGATAAGAGTAGCAGGTAGAAAGTAATAAGAGTAGCATAAGAAAGTAATAAAAGAAGTAGTAAGAAAGTAATTAAAGTAGCAGCAAGAAAGTCATAAGAGTAACAGTAAGAAAGTCATAAGAGTAACAGTAAGAAAGTCATAAGAGTAACAGTAAGAAAGTCATAAGAGTAACAGTAAGAAAGTAATAAGAGTAGCATAAGAAAGTAATAAAAGAAGTAGTAAGAAAGTAATTAAAGTAGCAGCAAGAAAGTCATAAGAGTAACAGTAAGAAAGTCATAAGAGTAACAGTAAGAAAGTCATAAGAGTAGCATAAGAAAGTAATAAAAGAAGTAGTAAGAAAGTAATTAAAGTAGCAGCAAGAAAGTCATAAGAGTAACAGTAAGAAAGTAATAAGAGTAGCATAAGAAAGTAATAAAAGAAGTAGTAAGAAAGTAATTAAAGTAGCAGCAAGAAAGTCATAAGAGTAACAGTAAGAAAGTAATAAGAGTAGCATAAGAAAGTAATAAAAGAAGTAGTAAGAAAGTAATTAAAGTAGCAGCAAGAAAGTCATAAGAGTAACAGTAAGAAAGTCATGAAAGTAACAGTAAGAAAGTCATAAGAGTAACAGTAAGAAAGTCATGAAAGTAACAGTAAGAAAGTCATAAGAGTAACAGTAAGAAAGTAATAAGAATAACAGTAAGAAAGTAATAAGAATAACAGTAAGAAAGTAATAAGAGTAGCAGTAAGAAAATAATAAGAGTAGCAGTAAGAAAATAATAAGAGTAGCAGTAAGAAAATAATAAGAGTAGCAGTAAGAAAATAATAAGAGTAGCAGTAAGAAAATAATAAGAGTAGCAGTAAGAAAATAATAAGAGTAGCAGTAAGAAAATAATAAGAGTAACAGTAAGAAAGTAATAAGAGTAGCAGTAAGAAAATAATAAGAGTAACAGTAAGAAAGTAATAAAAGTAACAGTAAGAAAGTAATAAAAGTAACAGTAAGAAAGTAATAAAAGTAACAGTAAGAAAGTAATAAAAGTAACAGTAAGAAAGTAATAAGAGTAACAGTAAGAAAGTAATAAGAGTAACAGTAAGAAAGTAATAAGAGTATCAGTAAGTTTGCCTAGTTAAGATTGATAGCGGCATAATAGTTTTTAAACAAATCTCAGGATAAAAAAATTTATCTTGCATTCACAAAAGCAACCTCTTAAATGATTTGAATTAAATACATGGCGATAAAAATGGTTACCTTATTCGATTAAGTGATCGATTTTATTATTTTGTCTCAGTTAATTCGATTTCAAAGGAAAAAGTCTGAATGTTGACCATAATAAATTCTAAAACTGTCAAATATTCTTTTTGAGAATTACTAAATTCACTGACTAATCTGATTACTGAATTACTGAGTTTTTTTTTTTTTTTCATTTAGAGACTTTATAATAGTACCAATACATTACCATCGGCAATACCTTTATGTAGAATTCAAATTCAAAATATAATTTTAATTTTCACATTAACTTCAAATTAGATTGACTTGGTTTGTCACTACGGTAACTTTTTGCACATAAGGGTTGAAGATCAATATTTATACAGTTTAAATGGATTTCAAGCCATTACAATTATTAACGTTCACGATCAGATTCGAACCCATAAACTATTGAGCTTTACTCTTGGATTTCACAATCGAGTTAATATTTCCAACATATAAAAACCGTTATTAACTACTCTATTATATTGGAAGATACACAGAGAAGTAGGAAAAATTAAAATTATTCTTAAAGCTAGTAAATTAGTTTTAAACTACTTTTTCTTTCTTCTAAATAAGTTTCAATGAATAAAAAGCAATGATTGAAATTAAAATTTCATATAAAATATAGAATAAAATGAAAGATTTTTTAGATGTTCATTTATATTAAAATTGAATGAATCCGCAGAGATGTGAAAAATGTTGGTTCAAATTTAAAATAATCAGTATGAATAATTATATTAAATAAAAGAAAGAATTCATCTATTCGTTTAATATAAACTGAATTTCTAAATTTTAATAAAAAACTGTTTATTTTATTGATAACTCTTATCAAATGAAAACTGAAATGCAATTAAACAAGATAAAATAAAAAATATTAAAATACAAAAATATTAGATGCTTAAACTAAATAAAAATCTAATAATTCTTCATTTTTTTTATTAAATAGAAATATTAATATCAAAATACGCTTTTTTAGAAAGTATAAAATAATTCTATTTAAATTCCTTTTCATAATTTCTATCATTTAAAAAAGAACTCAAACTGCTTTTCATTTTAAAGAGTAAAATAAAATTTTAAATAAGTAAATTTAATAGTGAAAAATATTTTGAATGGAAATAAATTTAACGTAACTTATATAGAACATTATGAAAATAGCACTAACCTGAATTCATCCTTGTATTTGTATTGCTATTCAGCTACTGAGGGAGGTCGGAATTAATCGGTCAGCTGCAAACCTTAAATGGAAACAACAACAAATTGTTTCTATCGTGTGTATGTAATTCGTGGTTTGCAAATTCCTAGATTCTGTATAAGGGATTTGTACACAATTCCCGAATTTACTGATTCGTCTATAAACAGTGTTATCGCCAACCACACAGACGGTTCCGTTCCGACCGAAGTCACGTGATTAAGAATACCATTTCACTCAATCTGTTCGACGACACGAGACTAGAAGCAAGTGTTCATTCCGTTTCTTTTCCGAAGGCTTTACCTTAGCTGTCAATATATTTTCCTAATCTTACTTTTAATTTTTGTAATGCAAGCCGTATATCGATGGGAAAGAAAAAAAACTCCAAATGTCACGATAAAAAAAGCCAACTTTTATCGCCAAAAGTATTTAATTGAATAGGAATTGAAAATGATTTTCTTTTTCAAGAGTTGTGATATCTGACAATGCATTTAGCTTGGAAACAAACAATTGAATCAGATTAGAATCTGATCGAGTAAGTGCTTCTTGCGCAGATAAAATAAAGGTGTTCATCGGTGGTTGTACGGATTTTAAAATAGTTTTATTACTTATAACAATAAATATATTATATTATTATTTTTCAAACAGGTCTTTCTTTGCACATATGAAATAAAAGTGTTCAAAAGTCAAAGGGGAATAAATTTTAAAATACTTTTATTTGCAATAAAATATATTTCGTAATTTCTTACATGTTCACAAATATAACATGAATTTTTCATCGCATTAGAACAATTGTGTTTCTCTTTCGCTTTCGATTTTTATTCGAAATACTAAGCAAATTATAAAATAGTTAAAATTTCAACACAAAAAGAAAGATAGGGCTAGAAATTTTTACTTAAAATATACAATATTGCTTTTATTTAAATCGTTATATATTACTTAAAAAGTCATAAAAATATAGCTTGGTAATAATAAATTTAAATAAAGTTTTTAAATTTTGATTTATGTTTCTGGAGAACTTAACGAAATATTTGCAAAAAAGAAGACATTTTAATTACAAACGAATAAATTTCAATGTTAAAGAATTCATATTTTGATATCTTTAGGTTACTGCGATATGTTTCTGATTGATAATTTCAGCCGATCAAAGCTATTAAACAAAGCCAACCCCCTCGAAATCTTGAGTCATCGTCAAGTAACGGTGTTCAAATCTGAATGAATATCCTTTTCTATATGATCGCTATTAGCTGGTTTGTCACTCAACAGTCATTTTCTGCACATGAGGGCAAATTAGACCGGGACCTTTGTCTTAAAGTCAAACATCTAGACCCAAGGTGAGATTCGAACCCACGAACATTAGAACCGAAGGCAAGAGCTCTTACTACTAGGCTACCAGCTCAGCTAGTTGATCGGGAAGAAACAACATTAGAGTATATGAAAGTTTTAACGTACAATGACCTTTTCGATAGAATGTTTTCCGACTGGATCAAATATCGAATCTGTTATCTTCCAAACACAAAAACAAACCCTTTCTCCACAAGGCTATCATAGACCATAAAAGGTAGTAGTTCACAGAAAAACTTAACAAATGTTTCTTGGTTTGCATTTTATTACAGGATGGCGTCGATTCTGATTACTTAATACTATTAGAAATTTGGAAACACGCAATTTATATATTAATATACAAGAAAATTATTGTAAATTACGTCACACATTGTAGACTAGAGATAGCCAAAGCGGTCTAAATCCTAATAAACAAAGATACTACAGGTCCGCAAAAATACTTCTTAAATCTTTAAATTTTACTATCTTTCGAGTATTTTATTTTTTACATTACATATATTCAGACTTGTATGCTTGATTCTTGAGATCCGCTTTTCGTCGATAATAGACAAATAGCACAATGGCAGATGTACAACCACAGAAGATAACGAAGAAAAAGCCCAGGGCCACGGTGGGAATCGAACCCACACTCCTACGCTCTCAAGCGATTAGCGGAGTGATGCTTTGACCACTCAGCCACGGAGCGCCCTCTTTCGAGTACAGCTCATACAAATATGGGTGTAAAATGTATTTAATTAACTGCTTTTATTTACGCCAACCTATTTTTTATAATAAAATCGCTAAATTCAACCAATAGCTATCTTAGTTTTAAGCTTAGAATGGTTTTTATCATTTAAACTTGAATTAAACTTAGAATAGTAACTTTTAAACTTAGAATAGTTAGGTAGTTTTGACTCTCATGGTCAAACTATCTGATCACTATAAAAATCTATAAATCTATTATACATCATATCTAATTTTCATTATATTTCTAAGGTCATATTCTGCTGAAGCCAAATTCAGTTCATTGATGTCACTTTGCTCTGACTTACAGTTCTTGGGTTTGACTACCATCTTTGGAGTGGATGTTTTGGAGGGGTTTGGAGTTCATTTGAAACTCTAAATATTAATTGTAATTTAAATACGTGCGTGAAAAGCAAATTCAGATTAACAAACAAAAACCTTACTTAGATGAAGATTATCATGCCTTCCAGCATAACTATGCCTGATTTCCAGAACAAAATGTCTCTCTGTTGTTGTGAATAGAAAGTTGCTACCACAGATGTTTTCTCATCGTTACTTGAATTTGGTTAAAAGTTATAATGTAGTTGACAGTATTTAGCTTCTATATCGGGAAATAATATGGCAATAACGTAGTAACAACCGGAATTGTTTTTGCGCTAACGTAACCTAACTTTAACTTAATTGGTAAAGGATTATTACAACAGTGATAATCCTTTGACATTGAGGTTGCTGTGGCTTTGTGCGGAAAGGCATAGTTCTTATGGAATCGATACCTGACCTAACCTATGATCATTGATTTTAAGCTGCTGTTTGCGCGTTAAAAATTCGGATGATTTGGATTCATGGGGGAGGATGTCTCAGGTGTTGACCACGTAATTGGAATGAAGCTCAATTTACGATTCGATTGACGGTTTTTTTAATGACTTTTCAATCAGCAGGACTAGACAACGGAAAATATATTGTAAACAAATCATACCAAACGAATATAATACAATGAAACAACAATACAATTTAAAGAATTAATGACTTATTTATATTTCATTTGTTCAGTGGTATTGAAACCCAGCAAAAATTTAACCATAACCAAGTGAACTTACATAAAATATAATATGAACAAGCTTCACAACTATTATGTACATAATATATTTTAGCACTGATTGTTAATTTCTATGATATTATCACAATTTATTTTCAGTAGGAAATTTGCGCAATAGGTATTAGAAAAAATAATTTTATTTAGGAAACCTTAAAACAAATTTGAGATTTAAAAATTCAAATTTTAAATTTTTTTTCAAAAAATCTAGAATATATCACGAGTACTTAGATTAAATATTATACTTACATAATTCCTATAAAAAAGAATAAGTAAACTTTAAAAATAAGTTACTTTAAAGGGTAACCTCAATTTATTAATTTATTAAATTTAACAAAATTATCCATTAAAATATAATATTGTTGAATTATTGTTCAATAACATTTTTAGATAAATTATTAGTAGTTGATATTTATCCATTTTCAAAAATTCCTTCTGCGCTAGCTGTGGAATGTTAAGCGTTCTGATCTCATTCTCGAAGTTTTGAGAGCTCGATCACCTTTTAAAACCATTAATGGAAACTATTTAAAATTATGTCTTCAGTCAAGTATCGCGCGCAAAAAGTCAACGTTTTGAGGTACAAACGAACAAAAATTATAAGTTTATAAAGTCAACTTATGTATTATCCTGATTATATATTTCCGTATTAAAATAAAAATATTACAAATAAGAAATATTAACCATGTAATAAGATGTGTCTAGCTTAAAAATCTAAAAAAAGTGTTTATTTTATGAAACAAAATACAACTAAATTTAATTTTAATATATTGTATGTTTATTTGTCTACTATATGTTTCCAGTTGTCTATTTCTGCCGACTGAAAAGCTACAAAATAAAGCTATTCATTCCGTAATTTTGTACCTCGATCATATGACTTAGTCGACACCTGAGCTAGTATCCTCCTCTTCATGGCAGCCTTACCAGGGGAAGGACACTGTGACCTACTTGATGTGCTCCTGTCTCTATGTTTACTTTACATGCATACTTTTCACAACAAATGCGCAATAATTTGCGCTGTGATTTGGAATACAATCTATACTTAAAAATTTTCTTAAATAAATAAAAGCAGTTCCAAATCGAAACGGAATGAAAAAGTATAACAAATCATAAAAATTAAAAAGTTTTTCTGCTTAGAAAAATCAAAATTATAGAGAATATATGTATATAAATAAATCTTTTAATGTAAAGAATATGAGTATGTATAAGTTTTTTATGAATTGCATAAAGAAGAGGAAAAAGTTCTAAGAATGCATATATTCTTCAAAATTAAGTTGCATGATATTTATTATAACTCAGTAATAATTATCGTAAGATATTTTTAAGTTGGGTAACTTTCCTAGCTTTCTATTTCAACTCTGGTAGGTAACTTAGTTCCAGCACTTGCAACGTGCAGCGAAAATTCATTGCACAAATTTGCCTCCACTTCAGTAAGAAATCGGATTACTCAGAAAATAAGCTAATAGAATTTTCTTTAATAGAGAAACATTTTTATCAATATAATTTCTTATATGTTGTTGTTATATCAGTAAATGCGTCGGAACTGTATTTATTTCGAATAACCCAAAAATAGAATTTTAGAATGCGATAAGCGAAAGTAATTTCCCTGAGTAATTATCATAAAACCCTCCATATGGGTTGGCGTTATTAATCATTGTTTATTCCTGAGCTGTTCTGATAAGCACATATCGTGACAATGAATGCCAAAATTGTTTTATCGGGTTGTTTTGCAGGGAAGTCTCCCGAGAATAATGATTGTTGAATATGTTTCAGGGTATTGTAATCTCCTCAACGTTCGTTTTGTTGTGAGCGACAAGAAAATACCTGTTGCTGTTCTGAAAGGATTACTCATCCCAAAACAAACAGTTCTGCGAAGTCTCCGTTAAAGAAGTGTTATCAACAGAACTGGTGCGAGACAAACTTAGGAAGGAAACAGGGGAACATATAGGAAAGTTGAGCTGAGTCATAAATTCCTTGGTGGTAGATAACATGCTTCCTGTGTTTTATCATATTACTTTACCTATCATATTCATCATCATGGAGATAATCTTCTAATCAATATTATCTGATTTGAATATATCCCTCTATAATCTAAGTAGTCACACTCATTATAGCTACGTATACAATAGAAGTTAAAAATCAGGAACCTAAATCTCAAATTTGAATTCAATTTAAATGAAGACTTTAGTTCAAACAAGATTTCCCTTATTTTTCCAGCATTATGTCTCGAGAAAAAGCGTATTATGTACGCATATACATAGGTATATATTAATAATTTTAAGCTAAATTATTTTTGAGTAAAATAAATATATATGTTCTGGCTATATATGACAGCAGAACTCAAAAGTAGTATTTATTCATTGTTTGTTTAGAAAAACTTATAAAAAGGCATAGCTCATATATTTCTTTACTCATTATTGACTATATCGCTCATTACTGACTATATTTGTGGAACAGCGCACCCCATGTTGCCAGCCTAGCTGTCACACGACAACAACAACATTGACTATATTTAATTTATTTTAATGTCATTACATGACACTGATTCGGAATATAATTTTTTTGTGATTGGTTATGATAATTTTCTTATGATTGGTTTCGGTTTTCAATATGAAATTAAATTTGAATAATAATACGAATGTAATCCCTTCAGTGGGTCGATTAACTGAGTACCAAGCATGCTTGGGAATTAAGCACTGGGGGTCTTACGTTAGGTTGACCACCTAACTGGGACTTATGCTTCGCACACCCGGGCCCTCGTTCATGAAAACAGTTAAGGGCACTGTAGGCCTTGGCCAACATGGGTTGTCGTGCCATGGAGTTTTAGTTTTAATTAATCTTAAAGAGAGTAATCATTATATAAACATGAATCTAAATCAAAACAAGAATCACATGAAAGGGGTTTAAAAACTAAATTTGAGGTTAAAACTTAAGACAATATTGATGAATGAAATAAATAAATAAACATAGAGAAATTTAAATATACTAATAGTGATCCACAAGGATTGATTCTGAAATTAAAAAAAATTACTAAAATTATGATTATCACATTAAGTCTTATAAAATAAAATATACATAAAGCTGACTACATAATATGTGAAAAAATACTTCGATTATATTTCTTATTGCGTGATGGAGAAATTTTGCATTAAATGCTTCAATAATGAACATATAATCTGTTGTTTCCAGAGGGTTTCATTCATTTGGATGTCATTATTTCATTACTTAGATATTCCGGAAAAACAGTTTTCTGCGATTCGCTAAAAATGCAATGACTATATTCAAATTTATTTAAATGCCCCTCTAAAAATTACCACATTTATTTTATTCTTATATTAATTTCACACAAAAACTGTTAAATACATTATCACTTAACTTTATGTAGTTTTAAACTATATATGTTTACACGAAAACTTTCTTAAAATGGAAACTGATTAAAATATCTGCAAAAATCACTCTATACAAAAGCAACAAGACCTGTTCTTACTTATAAATGCGAAACTTGGATTCTAACAAAGACCCAATCAAATCAAACTGTAATATTTGAGCGAAAAGTCCAAAGAAAGATTTTTGGTGCTGTCAATGAGAATGGAGTTTGGAAGCACAGATACAATTTCGAGCTCTACGTACTTTTTAAGGAAGCTGACATCGTCAATTACATTAAAATATGTCGATAGAGATTTGCGGGCCGTATCTGTCGAGTGGACTCCTCGTCTTTGACTTCAAGAATTTTTAATTATAGGCCCATTGCAAACAGATCTAGGGGTCGGCCCAAACTTAGATGGACTGATTGTGTTGAGGAGGACTTTAAAGTGCTGAAAGTGATAAATTGGAGAACTGTCGCCTCCCAGAGAACACAATGGAATTCTGAGGATAAGCCTTGACCTACCCCGGGCTGTCGAGCTGAAGAAGCTTACACGAAAATTTCTTAAAACTCATTTGGAGAACGCACCCTAGCAAATTTATCAAGCACAATCAAAGAGACTGAACTTTTAACAAATTTAACGAATTTATGAAATTTAGGACTAATAAATTCCTGTTGGTAATTAATTATTTCTAAGTTTAAAAAATGCTTTATGGAATTATGTTTTGAGTAGCCATTATTATTAACAGTTCAAATTTCACATTACAAACGTTTCTACATTTTACATTTGAACATACATTTGACGTGAATTCTACATTTTTACAAACATTTTCTGCACTTGAATAAATTTTATACAAAATGATATTAAATTTATATGAATTATTGTCTTCCAAATAATATTCTCTGTATGTTAGCATTTGTAAAAAAATGCTATTGTAAGCATTTCTTTTAAGAGTAATTTCATTTTCAACATTAAGTAACTTTTCAGTGATAGCTCTGGGATTTCTTTAAATGATCATGTTATGACATGCATTAGAAATGCATTTCTTTTTAAATATATTATTTTCGGTAAAATCCTAGAAGAGCTCGCACCCTCAACAACAAACTGAAAAAAAAAAAAGTGCCAAGCCAGAAGGAAATTCCAGAAATAATTTTGTTTATTATATCTAGTGTATCGAAGTAGGGTTATGGTACAAGCCACAGTTATCGCCAACCAAAATCATTCGCTCCAAGGGTGTGGGCTCTGTTGGGATCCAACCTTATTTTCCTTCTTTTTTACTCAATTAGCACAAGATGCCATCGTTAGCATTTCTTTACATTCTATTTTAACATTTTTTTAATATACCAGCATTAAAATATTAGTGTTAGCATTTCTCTGAAGTTTCATTTCACTTTTCTTAGGATACTTTAGTAAAGAAGTGCATTTTTTTTGATCATTTCGTTTTTCTGTAACATATGTTAATAATGAAATGTTATCATTTATTTAGATGTACTAATACTATGTTTGCTTTTTATTAAGAGTCATATCATTTTTAGCATACATTAGTGTTCAATGCTAGAGTTAGGATTTTTTAGCAAAAATTTCGTTTTTTTGACACGTATTAAGAAATAAGTGTTAAAGAAAGCATTTTGCTTTGGCATTAAATTTGTTCAACGTTCTTCGCGTAAGCTACAATCTCGAAGAAAAATAAGAAAAAAAGTCTCTCTTATAACCATTAGAGTGGCTTCAGATTAAATCAAATAAATCTTTGTAGTTTTTAACGACAGAACTTTAGCAAAATCAATTAATATCTATGCTTATAAAAGCTTTTAGAATGTTTGGAAATAGTAACAGTTGAAAATGGCAACAAAATAAAGTAGCTGCATACACTTGCAGTAAATACCATTTAAATTTGAAGAATATGTGATTAAATATCTAGTAGGGATTATTCAAAATTATCACCAATTTTTAAACCAACAAATCAAAATCTTTAAACCGTCAAATTTTCCTAAGGTGATTAAGAAAAAAGTGTATAATGTCGGCACTTTTTACAATCCGAAATGCGTAATAAAAATGAAATGTTTTCTTATATTAAACTTTTGTACAATTTTATCTCTGAACTCTCAGTAACATTCAGAAAGGATAATTTTTTATCTTGACATAAGCACACTAGTTTGAAATCTAGAGCACGAAAATAAAGTTTATGTTGCAAAAGTATTCTGATGTAGCACATCAAAATAAAGAACATTCGAAGTCTAATCACTTATTACAATTAGCACAAATGTACCACAAGCAAATAAAAAACACATTAATAATTGAAAATATTCATATAATTAATAATCAAATTAAAATTTTTGTGATGTGTGTATAAACACTCGGATAGTTGTAAATCTTTTCCGACGTTCACCTAACAAATCTGCGATTTTTTTTTCTCCCTCAGGATTTCTCAAACAAGTAAGGATTATTTACAGAAAAAGTGTTGTGTTCTCTTTAAAATCTAGGAATTCTTACCCTGGTAGACAACCCTTATTATGGTGAATGGAGAAAAAACAATAAAGTGTTGATATTTCGTTTATAATGAGGAATGAGAAAAAAAACATTGAGGGAACACAAGTTTATTTAATGTGTTATGTACTCAAAATACTTTTTTAAAATTTTAATCAAATATAATTTGAGTCTGATTTGTAGCATTTAAAAATATTAAACATTCCACTTGCAAATCACACATCAAATTTCTAATCACATATAAAATTGGATAAATAATCTATTTTTACCAAAATGTTTACTATATTTAATAATGTAATACATATTATTTTAATTTTTATCAAATTCTTTTCTTTAGAAATATATCACATTTTCACATTGGCTTTTTAAAAACTGCCTTTCCAAAATATTTTCTAAAACTAAAAATTTATTTTAAATCGTTTTATGAATCATAGATGGCGCTACATCAATTTTGTATAGAACAGACAAAAAAGTTTTTCTTTTTTTATTTTCATTTTATGTTTTTGAATTTGTGCCTTTATGTCAATTGTACACAATACTAGTAATCTATGGGAATAAACTATGTAATAGAATTTGAAAATATAATATTTTATATTTTTCAATTTGTAAAAAAAGTAAAATTTTCTTTAAAACAGTAAAAAAATTAATTTTCAAAAAAAAAAAAATAGTATTTACTTTATTAATGCTGCATACAATTAAAAAATATTAAGAAAATAATTATTCGTTTTTATATGTTTTTGCCAAAGTAAACAGGTATTCCAAAGTTCACTGCTACATGAACAGGTAGTTTTATCAAATTAATCGAAACACTTAAGATTTATAATGAATCCTTAATTAGAGTATGGTGTAGAAATATTTTTGGCATACTATAAGCTTGGATTCGTCTAAGAATCGATTCATACAAGTGGTGAATAGTGTTTAGAGGAATAATGTACCATTCTTCATGGTGATATTACAAAAATTGTCAGAAATTTCAATCGAATACATTGATTCGGTATTGAACTCTCTACAATAGACCGTAACAGTTAAATTACATTGAGGTCGGGTGGCTAAGGTAGATTTTTAACTTGATTAACTTGTTAACTTTGGATTTCATCAAACCATGACTGGAGAAGTCCCGCTATCATGGATAAGGGCATTATCATCCTAGGAAGCTTGCATCATAGGATTGATCTGGTCAGTTAAATTTTATCTATATTTCTTCCCAGTGATCCTTCCTTACAGAGTTATGATTGGCCCATCAAAAAACCAAGACATGGCTACCCATATCATGACACATCTACCCCCATGCTTGATAGTTAAAAGGTCAAAATCATGATCATACGCTTGCTCAGGTGTCCTCCAAATACGCACCCTTCTTGTTGTAAGAAAAAATGTGAAAGATGATTCATCAGACCATATCACATTCCTCTACTTTTCAGTTGAGCAGTTTTTGTGATACCATTGTAGAAAAAGTTTGACATTAGCATCTGTGACCACTACCTTGTTTATGAAAGGTGCCTTCTAATTGTAACCATAGAAAATAGAGAATCAAGATACTGATTGAGCGCTGCGAATAATTTGGCTACTGTTGTCCTCTTTTCAAACATTGGAATCCAAACATTGAAATATTCGTCTGTCACTCTTATTGAGATTACTTTTCCGTCCAATGTATTGTTTTGCTTAGCTTGTCTTGTCGCGCTGATAATATGCTGTCATGACTTTAGATACCACAACTCTAGGAACACCTAAAATTTGGAATATTTTGATCAAACTTGCTCCAACTAGAGAGGTTTTCATAACTTGGCCTCTAAAAATCTGAGAGCTCCAACATTTTACACTTTTGAAAACAATCTAAGACTTTGTTGTTGTTGTTACTGATCTCCATGTCTAGGAATATACTAGATGAGTTCCACGAGTTCACTCACTTTCAGAAAATCAAAAACAAGAGTAGGAGTCTTGTATAAGTCCTCAAAGAGACAGCCCCAGGCACTCAAGAAATTGTGCCTGTGAGGCCAGTGAATTTCGACATTTAGGACAATTTTGTATATATTTTGAAACCTCTTTCGAAAATAAGTTCCCTCAGATGTCCGCTGAAGAAACGGGAAAGTTTAGTCTGAACATATCCATCGCAACCAATAGCAAGAGATTTTCCAAGACAATCAGCTTGATAGCAGGGATGACTCGGAGGACCAAGCCAAATTTGCCTGTAAGATGTCTTCTCATGGAATACAATTCAAGATTATATATCAGTGAATTAGTAACTGGCAAAGGCTCTTCAGAACCTTCTTCCCATAAGTCATCCAAAACGTACAGAGCTTCACTAAAGCTACCATTTACTAGCAGAATGTATTTTTATTTATGTAAAAAAACTAATAATTATTGCATTTCATTATTTACAAACAGCGTTAAAAAAACTCACTTTTGATCACAGGTGCATTTATTGTTTTGAGTTGTAGAATTTGAAAAATTTTGTTAAGAAAATGAAAGTTTGTGTGTGTGTGTGTATATATATATATATATATATATATATATATATATATATATATATATATATATATATATATATATATATATATATATATGTGGGATTGAAAGCGCCACCAGAGGGCCACTCACATGCTTGCCGGCAGACACGCAGAGGAGAAAGGAAGAGAACGACGATGTGAGGAAATGAAAAGACGTGATAACGAAAATTACGGGAATGCAAATTAAAATTGTTTGGAATGAGAACTAACTACAATGAAACGGACAATACGCTTTGATTTTGTATATATGTATATATTTCATAATATTATTAGAAAATATAATTAAATAATTTAACATTTATCGGTCATTTTTATTGAGAACCCACATATTTTGGTGCCAGATGTTGGGATGTGATTTTGAAGTTTTAAAAAAAAATGATGATAATTTTTTATTGAAAGCGCCACCAGAGGGCCACTCACATGCTTGCCGGCAGACACGCAGAGGAGAAAGGAAGAGAACGACGATGTGAGGAAATGAAAAGACGTGATAACGAAAATTACGGGAATGCAAATTAAAATTGTTTGGAATGAGAACTAACTACAATGAAACGGACAATACGCTTTGATATTGTATATATGTATACATTTCATAATATTATTAGAAAATATAATTAAATAATTTAACATTTATCGGTCATTTTTATTGAGAACCCACATATATATATATATATATATATATATATATATATATATATAATTCTATTTTTAAGTGCATAATGATTTCTTAGAACAAGAGTTAACTGGGACAGCATAACGCTTAGAAGTGCGAGAAGGATTTTCGAAAAACGTGAGAATACACAGAGACTTCGAAAATGAATATATTTAACTATCCCAGACACGGTGTGATTCAAATAAAATGCATTCATTTCAGTTCTCCGGAAATTTTTAGTGAAATAAAAGTAAATAATTACATAAGTAATTCTCCAAAAATTAAAAGTAATGGGATATGTTAAAACAGAAAAAAGCTAGAAGCCGGTACAAGCTAAATTAATTAAGTTGCATCTCTGGTTGAAATTTATCAATGCCTATAGCATTATAAAAATTAATTTGTATTATGAAATATGATCCCCAAATTTAAAATGAAAATTCCAAGATTTTCATTTGTATTTTCAGAATCTTATTCAAAACTTAAAATTATTTAAATGAAGTGCTATAAACTTATTATTTGTATTTATTTAAACATTGTAAAAAACCACATTCATTCAAAAAAAAATAATAATCTTAGTTTAGTTTTCACTGTAACAATTTTAATCGTGCTAAATATTTGTACATTGACGAAATTGTCAATGGGCTATCCAAGTGTCAACTTAAGCACTAGTATTCTTAAAGAAGAAAAATGTTCAAATAATAATGAATATTTCTCAAACTATAATTTAGATAATTGCATATCAGCAGAATCCGCTATAAGATAAGTTGAATGAAATATTCGTTAATACAACAACATTTTCTGATGATTGGTCGTGCCCTTTTGCTACATTTTTAACTTTATCTGATTTATTTATGATAACAGTGTTCATTATTATTACTTAGTTCTGATTAGTTAGTGATATACATTCCTCCTGATTAATTTTTGATCACTGATAGAATTTCATTCTCTATAAATAGATTTATTCCTCACGAAAAGTTTAGTCCACTTAAGCAAAATGCTTAACTATGCAACAAAATAACAAATGAAATACACTGGCGCATTATGCGACTCTCATTTAAATTACCAAATCATGAAAAAATAAATATTATCTCTTTAATTTGATCAATTTTATAAGATTAAGGAAAACTTAATGAGCACATGGTATTTTTGCCACTACAATTCATAAAATATATTTACCTAATCACTAAAAATAAATCTGAAATGAATTTTTCCAACATGATTTGTCTGGAATTTGTTTTTTTTCAACAGTATTTGTCCTCACTAATTAGTAATTTTTAAGTATAAATTATTGGCATGGTAAAAAATGTTGTTGTTGCACCAGCATGCTTCTTGGTACCTAGCTTTGAATTGGACTCCAGCAATTAGATAGAAGAATCCAGGGGAGTCTTTGTGGTTTTGAAGCAGTGACCAAGCAGATGACCCTAAATACTAGGACTGCTAACCCTAGAGGTATCATTTCACTTGGAGGACAATGCGACCTCACCCAGATTTAACGTGGCTCAGTCGCCTTTAGCGATCATGACGCATCTTTGGTCAAGCTGGGATTCGAACTCACTGCTTTCCGAAACTGAGAACGACACCCTGACTAACCAGGCCCCCGCGTCCCCTGGTAAAAAGTGTTATTAAATTCTGTGTTTAATGTAATTACATAAACAAAATGGTGCAGTAGCAAAATAAATGTAAGTAAATATAATTTTTATGTAGAAGCGTTGGAAAAATTATAAAATGCAAAGATTACTCAGGAAACAGATTAAAAGACAATATAAAATGTGAAATCCTTTTCATCAATACTGCATCGATAAAAGTATAGTTGGTTGGGAAGATTCACATGAATTACAGATTAAGTCTACTAGTGGCCCTATTTGGTTTCTTCCATGTTGTAATTAAATAAAATAATTTAATTCGTTCTGAAATTAGAAATTAAAAACCCATAAAATGTTTCCAAAAACTTTTTGCTTCCTAGAATAGATTTGTTAGATTAGTATTTTTTTTTAATTAACAAGGGAAAAATGTTAACATGTGTATGGAGGCAACATTATATTCTTCGTGAGAGTTAAAATGAATGAGAGTGTTGTGTGTGTGTAATACTTTAAACATTTTACTATAACAAGATGCATTCCACTAGGACTTGTTCAAAAGTCTTGACAATGAACCGTGTTTGGTTTAGAACTGGGTATTTCCAGATTCCTTTTTGTAATGCATAATGTAATGCAGTGCTCCAAAGTCTTGACACTGAACCGTGTTTGCTTTAGAACTGGGTATTTCCAGATTCCTTTTTTGTAATGCATAATATAATGCAGTGCTCGAAAGTCTTGAAAATGAACCGTGTTTGATTTAGAACTGGGTATTTCCAGATTCCTTTTTTGTAATGCATAATGTAATGCAGTGCTCGAAATTCTTGATAATGAACCGTGTTTGCTTTAGAACTGGGTATTTCCAGATTCCTTTTTTGTAATGCATAATGTAATGCAGTGCTCGAAAGTCTTGACACTGAACCGTGTTTGCTTTAGAACTGGGTATTTCCAGATTCCTTTTTGTAATGCATAATGTAATGCAGTGCTCAAAAGTCTTGACACTGAACCGTGTTTGCTTTAGAACTGGGTATTTCCAGATTCCTTTTTTGTAATGCATAATGTAATACAGTGCTCAAAAGTCTCGACACTGAACCGTGTTTGCTTTAGAACTGGGTATTTCCAGATTCCTTTTTTGAAATGCATAATGTAATGCAGTGCTCAAAAGTCTTGACAATGAACCGTGTTTGGTTTAGAAGTTGATATTTTCAAACTCCTTTTTTGTAATGCATAATGTATTGCAATTTTATACATCGAATATTATATATATGTGATTTCGTATGCAGAGATTTGCTTATTAGAAGAAAATTAATTTTTTATTGAAGCAAAGGAAAGTTTGTAATATTCCATTTCTTGTTTTCTATGGAATTTTTTGATAAACGAAGTAGCAAATTTATTAAGCACCATTGATCGATCAATCATATTGTTGTTGTTGGCCCTTAGGCCAGCAGCGCAAGAATAGGTTCATAACGATGAACACTTCGAAAAAATCAAGCACCATCCTTTGATGATGCTTGATCGCTATATAAGTCCTACTTGGATAGCTCCAGGCTCTCAAGAATGTGTTTTGGCGTAGTTTGTTCAGTGAAACAGTTGGTACAAGTCTCGAAAAATTTGCTTCCCTCAAAAAACTTTAATGATCTGAGGTGACCACTTCGAAAGCGGGCGAGAGAGCACTTTAAAATGCTCCTGTCTTTTAAAGCCGAAAGTCAGTGAGCTTAACGGATGAGAACACTGATACCATTGCTGCTCTGGAGGTAGGGTCACCCCTGCCGGACAGTTCCCCGTGGGCTAGGAGACAAACTTAATGGGATACCAACATGAGCTAAATCAGTCATCTACCTCTCGGTGCTTTGGTCTCATGACTAACAGAGGCTGCAATTTTTCCCCATCTATCGATCCCTCTTTGTTGAACAAAGCTAGAATTGATTCCAATAGCATCAGCTTCCATTTCAAATGGAAGCTGATGCTATTAGAATGAAGAGCAATATACTATCTTCTGATTAGGCAATTTAGTACAATTTTCATTTCATAAACAAATCATTAATACATTTGAAAGAGACTTCAGAAATGTACTCGTTATAAACTTCAAAATTATGTTTTGACTTTATAATTATTACATTATACAAAAATAAAAAATATTATTATAAATTCTTATTTTTCAGTTATCAATGTTTGATATAAAATTATATTTTATGATAATACTATGTGTGGGGGAATTTTACGATTCATTACTATTAATTATTTGGTACTATCAGTAATAGACTTTTACTTAGCAATAATTACCATACATCATAAATCACCGGTGCTCTTGCATATCAAATTTCAAATTAGTATCATTGATTTTAAATATGCTATCTACAATGCAATGTACCCCTTTCACGTTTATGCCACAGGACGCTTATCTTAGCAGTAATTATTAAGGATATTGGAAGGCTTCAGTGGAGTCATCATAGACTGCTCTCCGAAGGAAGACTTCTTCTAGATTGTGAGGTGTATGTAACAGGTCTCAAGAGAGGAAATCCAGGAAACTAAAGAATCCATATGAATGTAGAAAGCATAAATGTTACACAAATCTCTCTTTCCATGTTGAAAACGATTATCCCCCTTAAATCCTACAGACTCCCACACCCTGGAGAGGGGTGGCACTGGGCGGAGTGGGCGAAGTACGTCGGGAGTTTACTCTCCTGGTAGGGCCCCCCAAGGCGTGAAGGCCACTCCGTATGTCCAGCTAAAGTCTGTAGGCTTCAGAGCTAAGTTAGTCTTCTGTCGCCGGTGCTCCAGGTCTCTGACCACAGAATCTGCCTCTTACCCCACCAATGAATAATGAATAAGACCATTTGGGTGTTTCCAACAGTACATCCGTGGTACCAGAGTAGGTAACCTGGAGGCTCCTTGGTTCGGGGCAACAGTAGATGAGATCAAACTGCTTTTACCCGCTTTATGAGTGGTCACTTCTCATCAATGACTTTTGTTGGAGGCAATAAACACCTCGAAATCTGAACTAGGTGCTCTTCTGCACAAGCCTCCCTGGTCACATCTTATTTTGTCTGGGATTTACCAGACAAAAGCTGTTTCAATACCGCTTTTTAGTTATCGATTTCTTCAGGGTGGATGGACACATGGACCTTATTTAGCGTTGCTGGTCACGGGGATAAGAAACAGCAGAAACAACACAACGATTGTAATCGAAATATGCTTCCCAGATAGGTTAAAAAATTCTAATCGAAACAGTTGCTAAATTTCTAGCCTAAAAAGAATACGATATATCAATTTTAGAAGTTCACAGTGCTTGGTAAGTAAATACATGAGTAGTGGTATCATTATTTAATTTGATTGATCTTTTGGCAGCTAGAACCTAGTACATATAAAAGAAAAATATAGAAGATAATATTGCCGGCCAGTTCGGGAATGTACAGAATTGGTATCTAAACTGTAAGCATTCTATCTCTTTATTTAACACAGTTCATAATTTCGACAACCAACCTGGTTTTAAATTTTCATGCTGGAACGGAATCCACTTAAATTAACAGTGATAGTTCAACACTGAAGAAATAAATTAAATCCAATATTTTTTAAAAGTGATAAATTTCAAAATAATTTCGCTCACTTTTTGAAATGCAGGAAATGAAAAATATAAGCGAAAATAACAAAAAAATTAAATTAAAGCTACTTACCTGTGTGGGATCATTGGTTTTAAAAGCAAGAAAATGTTTTAGGAAAAGCAATAAGGTAATAGTTTATAAACAGAAAGTCGTCTTTTATTTATTATATTTCCTCGTTTTAATGGATCATTGAAGAGTAGATATTTCGATTCGTTTCAAAAAGACTCGAACTCTGTTTTAAAAAAATACACAATTCTTAATTAAAAAAATAAAAAATAAAATTTAAAAAAAAAAAAAAAAAAAAAAAAAAAAAAAAAACAGAATACATTATCTGACGATTTATAATCCTTATCAACGCTCCATTTTACAAATCAATACAAGCAGATGTTTTGAAAAAATTAAGCTTAATTACTGAAACACAAAAAGTGAGAATTAATTATGATGTGAAACTGAATTCTTTCTTAACCTTTTAATTGAATAGAAAGAGGAAATAGATTTCAAATCCATAAAAAACTAAATATGGTACAAAGGTGTGTTATTTTAGTTGGATGCGTCATTTATTGTGAAATAACGAGAAGCCGAATTCTTAAGTAAATTACAACAGTTCTTCTCTTCACTTCTATTCTATTCTTATGTATTGTTAATGATTTTTTTTGGGGGGGAGAAAAATGAAGACGAAAAAAAGTAACTAAATAGAATTGTTTTTTTATTGAAAATCGAACATTGCGTGTTCAACAATAAGTTCGTTTGAGTTATATGGTATTCTATTTTATTTATTTATTTTTCAATTTTGATGAAAGTAACATTGTTTATACTTTCAGAGATTCAATTTTACAAAAGAATAAGAAACTAAAAGAAAATGTTTTTGAATTTTGATTATAAATTCAGAAATATGCCAAGCAATATTTATTTCGAATACATTTGTGTATTTATTACATAAAACTATCATTTGGTACAAAAACTTTAATTTCTAAAAAAAAGATAATTTTGTATAATATAGTTCTTTATTAAATATGAATAAACAACAGAACTAGAACTTTACAAATAAAAATTGAAGATTTATAAAAGAAATAATTTAATGCTTCTACGAAAAAAATAGTATTTACTTTATTAATGCTGAATACAATTAAAAAAAATAATTATTCGTTTTTATATGTTTCTGCCGAAGTAAACAGGTATTCCAAATTTCATTGCTACATGAACAGGTAGTTTTATCAAATTAATCGAAACACTTATGATTTATAATGAATCCTTAATTAGAGTATGGTGTAGAAATATTTTTGGCATACTATAAGCTTGGATTCGTCTAAGAATCGATTCATACAAGTGGTCAATAGTGTTTAGAGGAATAATGTACCATTCTTCATGGTGATATTACAAAAATTGTCAGAAATTTCAATCGAATACATTGATTCGGTATTGAACTCTCTACAATAGACCGTAACGGTTAAATTACATTGAGGTCGGGTGGCTAAGGTAGATGTTTAACTTGTTAACTTTGGATTTCATCAAACCATGACTGGAGAAGTCCCGCTATCATGGATAAGGGCATTATCATCCTAGGAAGCTTGCATCATAGGATTGATCTGGTCAGTTAAATTTTATCTATATTTCTTCCCAGTGATCCTTCCTTACAGAGTTATGATTGGCCCATCAAAAATCCAAGACATGGCTACCCATATCATGACACATCTACCCCCATGCTTGATAGTTAAAAGGACAAAATCATGATCATACGCTTGCTCAGGTGTCCTCCAAATACGCACCCTTCTGGTTGTAAGAAAAAATGTGAAAGATGATTCATCAGACCATATCACATTCCTCTACTTATCAGTTGAGAAGTTTTTGTGATACCATTGTAGAAAAAGTTTGACATTAGCATCTGTGACCACTACCTTGTTTATGAAAGGTGCCTTCTAATTGTAACCATTGAAAATGGAGAATCAAGATACTGATTGAGCGCTGCGAATACTTTTGCTGCTGTTGTCCTCTTTTCAAACATTGGAATCCAAACATTGAGATATTCGTCTGTCACTCTTATTGAGATTACCTTTCCGTCCAATGTATTGTTTTGCTTAGCTTGTCTTGTCGCGCTGATAATATGCTGTCATGACTTTAGATACCACAACTCTAGGAACTCCTAAAATTTGGAATATTTTGATCAAACTTGCTCCAACTAGAGAGGTTTTCATAACATGGCCACTAAAAATCTGAGAGCTCCAACATTTTACACTTTTGAAAACAATCTAAGACTTTGTTGTTGTTGTTACTGATCTCCATGTCTAGGAATATACTAGATGAGTTCCACGAGTTCACTCACTTTCAGAAAATCAAAAACAAGAGTAGGAGTCTTGTATAAGTCCTCAAAGAGACAGCCCCAGGCACTCAAGAATTTATGCCTGTGAGGCCAGTGAATTTCGACATTTAGGACAATTTTGTATATATTTTGAAACCTCTTTCGAAAATAAGTTCCCTCAGATGTCCGCTGAAGAAACGGGAAAGTTTAGTCTGAACATATCCATCGCTACCAATAGCAAGAGATTTTCCAGGACAATCAGCTTGATAACAGAGGTGATCGAAGGAATGAGCCTAATTTGCCTGTCAGCATGTCTTCTCATGAAATACAATTCAAGAATATGTATTAGTGAATTAGTAACTGGCAAAGGCTCTTCAGAACCTTCTTCCCATAAGTCATCCAAAACGTACAGAGCTTCACTAAAGCTACCATTTACTACCAGAATATATTTTTATTTATGTAAAAAAGCTGATAATTATTGCATTTCATTATTTACAAACAGCGTTAAAAAAATCACTTTTGATCACAGGTGCATTTATTGTTTTGAGTTGTAGAATTTGAAAAATTTTGTTAAGAAAATGAAAGTTTGTGTGTGTGTGTGTGTGTGTATATATATATATATATATATATATATATATATATATATATATATATATATATATATATATATATATATATATATATAATTCTATTTTTAAGTGCATAATGATTTCTTAGAACAAGAGTTAACTGGGACAGCATAACGCTTAGAAGTGCGAGAAGGACTTTCGAAAAACGTGAGAATACACAGAGACTTCGAAAATGAATATATTTAACTATCCCAGACACGGTGTGATTCAAATAAAATGCATTCATTTCAGTTCTCCGGAAATTTTTAGTGAAATAAAAGTAAATAATTACATAAGTAATTCTCCAAAAATTAAAAGTAATGGGATATGTTTAAACAGAAAAAAGCTAGAAGCCGGTACAAGCTAAATGAATTAAGTTGTATCTCTGGTTGAAATTTATCAATGCCTATAGCATTGTAAAAATTAATTTGTATTATTAAATATGATTCCCAAATTTAAAATGAAAATTCCAAGATTTTCATTTGTATTTTCAGAATCTTATTCAAAACTTAAAATTATTTAAATGAAGTGCTATAAATTTATTATTTGTATTTATTTAAACATTGTAAAAAACCACATTCATTCAAAAAAAAAATAATAATCTTAGTTTAGTTTTCACTGTAACAATTTTAATCGTGCTAAATATTCGTAGATTGACGAAATTGTCAGTTGCCTATCCAAGTGTCTACTTAAGCACTAGTATACTCAAAGAAGAAAAATTTTCAAATAATAATGAATATTTCTCAAACCAATTTAGATAATTGCATATCAGCAGAATCCGCTATAAGATAAGTTGAATGAAATATTCGTTAAAACAACAACATTTTCTGATGATTGGTCGTGCCCTTTTGCTGCATTTTTAACATTATATGATTTATTTATGATAACATTGTTCATTATTATTACTGAGTTCTGATTAGTTAGTGAGATACATCCCTACCGATTAATGTTTGATCACTGATAGAATCTCATTCGCTATAAATAGATTTATTCCTCACGAAAAGTTAAGTCTACTTAAGCAAAATGCTTAACTATGCAACAAAATAACAAATGAAATACACTGGTGCATTATGCGACTCTCATTTAAATTACCAAATCATGAAAAAATTAATATTATCTCTTTAATTTGATCAATTTTATAAGATTAAGGAAAACTTAATGAACACATGGTATTTTTGCCACTACAATTCATAAAATATATTTACCTAATCACTAAAAATAAATCTGAAATGAATTTTTCCAACATGATTTGTCTGGAAGTTGTTTTTTTCAACAGTATTTGTCCTCACTAATTAGTAATTTTTAAGTATAAATTATTGGCATGGTAAAAAATGTTGTTGTTGCACCAGCATGCTTCTTGGTACCTAGCTTTGAATTGGACTCCAGCAATTAGATAGAAGAATCCAGGGGAGTCTTTGTGGTTTTGAAGCAGTGACCAAGCAGATGACCCTAAATACTAGGACTGCTACCCCTAGAGGTATCATTTCACTTGGAGGACAATGCGACCTCACCCAGATTTAACGTGGCTCAGTCGCCTTTTGTGATCATGACGCATCTTTGGTCAAGCTGGGATTCGAACTCACTGCCTTCCGAAACTAAGAACGACACCCTGATTAACCAGGCCTCCGCGTCCCCTGGTAAAAAGTGTAATTAAATTCTTTGTTTAATGTAATTACATAAACAAAATAGTGCAATAGCAAAATAAATGTAAGTAAATATAATTTTTATATAGAAGCGTTGGAAAAATTAGAAAATGCAAAGATTACTCAGGAAACAGATTAAAAAACAATATAAAATGTGAAATCCTTTTCAGTAATACTGCATCGATAAAAGTATAGTTGGTTGGGAAGATTCACATGAATTACAGATTATGTCTACTAGTGGCCATATTTGGTTTCTTCCATGTTGTAATTAAATAAAATAATTTAATTCGTTCTGAAATTAGAAATTAAAAACCCATAAAATGTTTCCAAAACCTTTTTGCTTCCTAGAATAGATTTGTTAGATTAGTATTTTTTTTAATTAACAAGGGAAAAATGTTAGCATGTGTATGGAGGCAACATTATATTCTTCGTGAGAGTTAAAATGAATGAGAGTGTTGTGTGTGTGTAATACTTTAAACATTTTACTATAACAAGATACATTCCACTAGGACTTGTTCAAAAGTCTTGAAAATGAACCGTGTTTGGTTTAGAACTGGGTATTTCCAGATTCCTTTTTTGTAATGCATAATGTAATGCAGTGCTCGAAAGTCTTGACAATGAGCCGTGTTTGGTTTAGAACTTAGTATTTCCAGATTCCTTTTTTGTAATGCATAATGTAATGCAGTGCTCGAAAGTCTTGAAAATGAACCGTGTTTGGTTTAGAACTGGGTATTTCCAGATTCCTTTTTTGTAATGCATAATGTAATGCAGTGCTCGAAAGTCTTGACACTGAACCGTGTTTGCTTTAGAACTGGGTATTTCCAGATTCCTTTTTTGTAATGCATAATGTAATGCAGTGCTCAAAAGTCTTGACACTGAACCGTGTTTGCTTTAGAACTGGGTATTTCCAGATTCCTTTTTTGTAATGCATAATGTAATGCAGTGCTCAAAAGTCTTGACAATGAACCGTGTTTGGTTTAGAAGTTGGTATTTCCAGATTCATTTTTTGTAATGCATAACGTAATGCAGTGCTCAAAAGTCTTGACAATGAACCGTGTTTGGTTTAGAAGTTGGTATTTTCAAACTCCTTTTTTGTAATGCATAATGTATTGCAATTTTATACATATGAAATTACGCTATATGTGATTTCGTATGCAGAGATTTGCTTATTAGAAGAAAATTACTTTTTTATTGAAGCAAAGGAAAGTTTGTAATATTTCATTTCTTGTTTTCTATGGAATTTTTTGATAAACGAAGTAGCAAATTTATTAAGCATTATTGATCGATCAATCATATTGTTGGCCCTTAGGCCAGCAGCGCAAGAATAGGTTCATAACGTTGAACTCTCCGAAAAAATCAAGCACCATCCTTTGATGATGCTTGATCGCTATATAAGTCCTACTTGGATAGCTCCAGGCTCTCAAGAATGTGTTTTGGCGTAGTTTGTTCAGTGAAACAGTTGGTACAAGTCTCGAAAAATTTGCTTCCCTCAAAAAACTTTAATGATCTGAGGTGACCACTTCGAAAGCGGGCGAGAGAGCACTTTAAGTGCTCCTGTTTTTTAAAGCCGATAGTCAGTGAGCTTAACGGATGAGAACACTGATACCATTGCTTCTCTGGAGGTAGGGTCACCCCTGCCGGACAGTTCCCCGTGGGCTAGGAGACAAACTTAATGGAATACCAACATGAGCTAAATCAGTCATCTACCTCTCGGTGCTTTGCTCTCATGACTAACAGAGGCTGCGATTTTCCCCCATCTATCGATCCCTCTTTGTTGAACAAAGCTAGAATTGATTCTAATAGCATCAGCTTCCATTTCAAATGGAAGCTGATGCTATTAGAATGAAGAGCAATATACTATCTTCTGATTAGGCAATTTAGTACAATTTTCATTTCATAAACAAATCATTAATACATTTGAAAAAGATTTCAGAAATGTACTCGTTATAAACTTCAAAATTATGTTTTGACTTTATAATTATTACATTATACAAAAATAAAAAATATTATTATAAATTCTTATTTTTCAGTTATCAAAGTTTGATATAAAATTATATTTTATGATAATACTATGTGTGGGGGAATGTTAAGATTCATTCCTAATAATTATTTGGTATTATCAGTAATAGACTTTTACTTAGCACTAATTACCATACATCATAAATCACCGGTGCTCTTGCATATCAAATTTCAAATTAGTATCATTGATTTTAAATATGCTATCTACAATGCAATGTACCCCTTTCACGTTTATGCCACAGGACGCTTATCTTAGCAGTAATTATTACGGATATTGGAAGGCTGCAGTAGAGCCCCCGTGCATTCATCATGGATTGCTCTCCGAAGGAAGACTTCTCCTAGATTGTGAGGTGTATGTAACAGGTCTCAAGAGAGGAAATCCAGGAAACTAAAGAATCCATATGAATGTAGAAAGCATAAATGTTACACAAATCTCTCTTTCCATGTTGAAAACGATTATCCCCCTTAAATCCTACAGACTGCTTCACCGTAGAGAGGGGGTGGCACTGGGCAGAGTGGGCGAAGTACATCTCCTGGTAGGGCCCCCCAAGGCGTGAAGGCCACTCCGTATGTCCAGCTAAAGTCTGTAGGCTCCAGAGCCAAGCTAGTCTTCTATCGCCGGTGCTCCAGGTCTCTGACCATAGAAGCTGCCTCTTACCCCACAAAAAAAGGCAACAAGAATTATTAAAGCTGAATAGAGACAGTCTAAGGAAAGCAGTGGGACTACTTACAGGACACTGCCACCTTAAAAGACATCTCACGATAATGGGAGTTTCAGAAGATCCCACTTGTAGAGATTGTCATTATATGGAAGAAACTTCAATGCACATCTTATGTGAATGTGAAACCTTTTCTGCACATAGATTTGAACACCTGGGTCAGCACTTGATTGAACCTAGGATGTTACAGGAAATTCCTGTAAAATGTCTGCTGAACTTTGCTTCAGCCACTGGTCTCTTCAAATAGGGCTTTCTGAGGGGTATAGTACAATAGACCTATGGTCGCGGTGCTAGGATCTTTTGGACCACCCTAATTTTAAATCTTAAATCTAAATTTACCCCACCAATAAATAATGAATAAGACCATTTGGGTGTTTCCAACAGTACATCCGTGGTACCAGAGTAGGTACCCTGGAGTCTCCTTGGTTCGGGGCAACAGTAGATGAGATCAAACTGCTTTTACCCGTTTTATTAGAGATCACTTCTCATCAATGACTTTTGTTGGAGGCAATAAACACTTCGAAATCTGAACTAGGTGCTCTTCTGCACAAGCCTCCCTTGGTCACATCTTATTTTGTCTGGGACTTACCAGACAAAAGCTGTTTCAATACCGCTTTTTAGTTATCGATTTCTTCAGGGTGGATGATTTCATGGACCTAATTTAGCGTTGCTGGTGACGGTGATAAGAAACAACACAACGATTGTAATCGAAATATGCTTCCTAAGACAAAAAAAAAAATTCTAATCGAAACAGTTGTTAAATTTCTAGCCTAAAAAGAATACGATATATCAATTTTAGAAGTTCACAGTGCTTGGTAAGTAAATACATGAGTAGTGGTATCATTATTTAATTTGATTGATCTTTTGGCAGCTAGAACCTAGTACATATAAAAGAAAAATATAGAAGATAATATTGCCGGCCAGTTCGGGAATGTACAGAATTGGTATCTAAACTGTAAGCATTCTATCTCTTTATTTAACACAGTTCATAATTTCGACAACCAACCTGGTTTTAAATTTTCATGCTGGAACGGAATCCACTTAAATTAACAGTGATAGTTCAACACTGAAGAAATAAATTAAATCCAATATTTTTTAAAAGTGATAAATTTCAAAATAATTTCGCTCACTTTTTGAAATGCAGGAAATGAAAAATATAAGCGAAAATAACAAAAAAATTAAATTAAAGCTACTTACCTGTGTGGGATCATTGGTTTTAAAAGCAAGAAAATGTTTTAGGAAAAGCAATAAGGTAATAGTTTATAAACAGAAAGTCGTCTTTTATTTATTATATTTCCTCGTTTTAATGGATCATTGAAGAGTAGATATTTCGATTCATTTCAAAAAGACTCGAACTCTGTTTTAAAAAAATACACAATTCTTAATTAAAAAAATAAAAAATAAAATTTAAAAAAAAAAAAAAAAAAAAAAAAAAAAAAAAAAAAAAAACAGAATACACTATCTGACGATTTATAATCATTATCAACGCTCCATTTTACAAATCAATACAAGCAGATGTTTTGAAAAAATTAAGCTTAATTACTGAAACACAAAAAGTGAGAATTAATTATGATGTGAAACTGAATTCTTTCTTAACCTTTTAATTGAATAGAAAGAGGAAATAGATTTCAAATCCATAAAAAACTAAATATGGTACAAAGGTGTGTTATTTTAGTTGGATGCGTCATTTATTGTGAAATAACGAGAAGCCGAATTCTTAAGTAAATTACAACAGTTCTTCTCTTCACTTCTATTCTTATGGATTGTTAATGATTTTTTTTTGGGGGGGGAGAAAAATGAAGACGAAAAAAAGTAACTAAATAGAATTGTTTTTTTATTGAAAATCGAACATTGCGTGTTCAACAATAAGTTCGTTTGAGTTATATGGTATTCTATTTTATTTATTTATTTTTCAATTTTGATGAAAGTAACATTATTTATACTTTCATAGATTCAATTTTACAAAAGAATAAGAAACTAAAAGAAAATGTTTTTGAATTTTGATTATAAATTCAGAAATATGCCAAGCAATATTTATTTCGAATACATTTGTGTATTTATTACATAAAACTATCATTTGGTACAAAAACTTTAATTTCTAAAAAAAAGATAATTTTTTATAATATAGTTCTTTATTAAATATGAATAAACAAAAGAACTAGAACTTTACAAATAAAAATTGAAGATTTATAAAAGAAATAATTTAATGCTTCTACGAAATCTTAAGCCCAAATTGTATGCAAATAAATAAAATCTCTGTTATTTAACAATTA